>JAIWZP010000100.1:0-34596 GCA_025201375.1 Gongronella butleri
TCTGCCTTTTAATTATTTTTGCAGTCTACAAAAAGCGATGTGCCGAGGGCAGAGGCATAGGCGTCTGCATCGAGGGCGGCAGGGATGGGATAGCAGCGGTCCAGGACGTCCTCGAGCTCGTTTGAGTGTGATCCGGAAAAGACGAGCGGCAACTCGATGTTGCTTTGCTGGTTGGACGCGGCGGGATCGTCCAGAAGGGTCATTTGGCCAATGTGGACGAGGCCCGAGGTGCGTGGCGGCAGGTGCGCCATGATGTCTTTGGGGTGCATGACGCGGATCGTCTCAATGTGGTGCATGGCGAGCAATTGGCTGAACCGCTCGTCGCCAATACGCGGCGCGTGCAGGCCGCAATACGTCACGTGTCGGTCGCGCAATAGACCCGTGGACACGAGCGAGTACGCGCACAATGCTGCCACGGCTAAAATGAAAAATGAGGGAAAAAAGAAATTGGATGAGTTTTTCTTCTTTTTATGATTTCTTTTTTTTTCGTTTTTTTCATCTTTTTTTTTTTTTTTTACCAGCACCCATGCCGTGTCCGACCATGACGACGCGGTAGTGGAGGGGCAGGCCCTGGCAGATTTTCATGAGGAGGGTGGCAACGGTGATTTCACACTTGCGCCATGCCTGGAGGGCGCCGGACAGGACACAAGGCGGGGCGTCGGTGGCTGAGGACGACGAGGAGGAAGTGGTGGACGCATTGTCGTCGTTGACATGGCCATTGGTGGTCGTTGCAGGGTCCACAGAGGCATGGTTGCTGTTTCGACCTCGCAACATGGTGACGCGGCGGCTGATTTTCCTCTTGCGGCGCTGGTAATGCTGATGCAAAGTCGACGAGATGGGTGCGGGCGGGTCATCCTGATCGTCCTCTTGCCAGGGAACACTGGCAAAGAACAAAGGATCCACGTCCAAACGAGCAAATGGTGGATTTGGAGGCGGCGCCGAGGGGAAGACCACGAGGATTTCCTGATGTTGATGATCAATGGCCAAGAACCCTTTGCTGTCGATGGAGGACGACGACGACGACGACGACGACGGGAAGAACGACAAGGAAAAGGAGCCTGCAGCGCCACCACCCGAAGAGCTGATGGATTCGGCGCATGACAGCTGTTCGTTGGATTCGTGTTGCTGCTGGGTATAATGATGCAGGGTATGGCGGCGAGGAAAGGTATTGAACGCATCGGCAGCCGCCGCCGCCTTGTTGGTGGTGGAAGACGATGTGGATGGTGGTGGCGACGATGACAATGGCACGGCATGATTGTGACCACCATGGAGACCATTGTGACCATTGAGGCCATTGAGATGCGCGCTGGTCGATGGCACAGGAGGAGGAGCAGCAGCAGCAGCAGCTGGAGATTGGGGCGACAAGGGCCGTGTGCTGCTGTGGTAAGAATAACGCGATGATGGCGTGTACAGGTGGAAATGCGCGGAATCCGATGATGACGTGTTGAGAATGGGCTGCGCAAAAGTAATGGTGAAAAAG
Organism: Gongronella butleri; assembly: GCA_025201375.1. Classification (NCBI taxonomy): domain Eukaryota; kingdom Fungi; phylum Mucoromycota; class Mucoromycetes; order Mucorales; family Cunninghamellaceae; genus Gongronella; species Gongronella butleri. Next base: position 1,481 of record JAIWZP010000100.1, read on the forward strand.
GGCACCAATGCATTCGTGGGTGTTGTTGGCGTCAACATGTTTGTGGTGGATTCGCGTGATTTGACCTCATCATCGACCATGGAAGGCGGCGTGAGATAGCTGTGCTGATTGATGGCGAGAATCGAGGGGTCCGGGAACGCGAGATGCGGCGCCAATGCCACGTTTTGACATCGAGTGCATGCAAATCCATAGGTGGACGTGGTCGGATGCGTGACCAAGTCGTGCGATGCGAGCGCCATGGCTTCGGCATACCGACCGAGACGCGCAGACAATGGTGGCGTCAATGGCGACGCGATGGATGAGAGGGCAATGGGTGGGGATGATAATGGTGGTGATGATGACGAAAAGGGGGCCATGGGAATGTACGTGGATGCCTGCATAAGAAGCGATTTGGGAACGAGGAATTGAGATGCCGAAGGGTGCGATGCATGAGCATGATGATGCGAAGATCGCGTCAAGCCGCCCAAAAGTAACGATGTGTGCCTGGTCGAAGCGCGGCGCGTGACTTTGGACGAATGATTGGATGAATTCGTGGCAATCGACCCTAACGACGCATTGGACTTGCTTGTACGAATGGCAATCACGGGGCTCGGCTGTAAAAGTGTGGACGACGCGCTGCCAAGACGATGTGCGGACGATGAACCCGAAGACACCGACGAATTCTTGATTTGTTGCTTGAAAAACGCATTGACCGCTTGTTCTTCTTGGCATTGCGCAAGCAACCACGCAAATCGGTCCATGGACAGCCACACCATCTGATCATCGGCAGCCCCAAGTGCCACAAACGCTTTGCATGGGTCAAAATGGACAAATGCTCGCGGATTGCCACTTAATGGCACGGTTTGGCTGTTTTCAGGTACAAACACATGTCGCTCGCCATCAAGCACGACCACCCCTTGCGAAGGAGACAACAAGACACTTGCAGAAAGCGTCAGCGCAATCGATTGGCCATCAGACGCCGCTTCGGCTCCTGCAGCTCCTTCTTCTTCTTCCTCTTCTTCTTCTGCATCCCCCGCTGCCACCTCTTCCAATCGCTCGTCCTCAGCCTCGAGATGATGCTGCTGCTGGTGTTGCTGCTGCTCTTCATGCAATTGTTGTTGCTGCTGTTGCTGCTGTTGCTGCTTTTGCTGCTTTTGCTGCTTTTGCTGCTGCTGCTGTAGTGCCGCCGCCGCTTCTTCTTCTTCCAGCCGTTGTGCCTTTTTCTTGCGATGGCGTGGCAGCCAGTGCTTCATCCCTCGAAAAGGTCGTAGTAGCCGGCTGCTTGTCGACGCCTGTGGCTCGGGGGAAAGCGCGGGCACGAGCAAAAGTGAAGACTTGGTCATGCTAATATATGAAGAACAAAAAGCGAAAAAGAAAACAAAAAAAAACAAAAAAAAAACAAAAAGAGAGGCAAAGAAAAAGAAAAAAAAGGACGCCCCTTTTTTAGGTTTAACCAGAAACACGAAAAAACAAGCTTTTCCTCGCCCATGCCGCGTCCAAATGCGCGTACCTTATTCCCATTCTCTTGTTTTCAATATATTTTTTGCCTCTTTTTCATGTGCCATACTTTGTGCTTCCTTGATTTGATTTTGTGCCATGTTGAGCCTATCGTCAAGTCGTCTTTTATCTCTTTTTATTGATTTGAAACGGGACGAAGGAAAGGGGGCGGGAGAAAACAACGGTGCCGGATCCAAGTGGCAAACCAAAGAAAAGGGGAGGGCGGGCGCCAAGGTTGCACAGCCCACATTTGCCCCGTTCTCGCTCTATTTTTGTCAGGCCATCAAAACAATGGGCCATTTTATTTTGACATGGCACTCCTAGAGTTCTCCCCTTCCCCCCTTTGAAGCTTGTTTTTCTACACGCGTGTCCCGCGCGTCTGTGTTGTTTGTTTTTTATTTTTTTATTGTTTTTTTTGGGCCTTGCACCTTATTTCATGGTTGATTTTTCTTCTTTTTTTTTTTTTTCTTTTGCATCGCATGGCTCCATCCGGCATGTGATGGTGGCCTGATTTGGCAACCTAGAATCACTGGCGTCCGCGCCAGTGGAAGAGTTTGCGATCCCCCAGGCAAACCTGGCAAGAATGGCAACCTGACACGCTTTTTTTTTTTTTGCGCCCAATTCCTCGTACATTGGCCTTTTTGGATCTGTTGGTGCACTTTGGTGCTAATTTTTGTTGGATTCTGCCTTGGCCATGTGCGCTGCTACCACATTTACACACGGTGCCTGGATTCCTAATCATCATATCATCCGATTTTTTTTTTTTTTGCCTAAATTTCTGAATCAGGGGCAACAATGGAAGGCCAATGGCGGGTCAAAGGGGGCCAGCCATGGCCGGCCCGGGAAGCGGCGTTTTAAATAGACACTCGAAAAAGAAAAAAGAGCATTGGCACTTTTGCTTTCACCTCCTCGTTCACCACTTTTCCCCTTTTTTTTCTTTCATTTTCTCCCCTCATCTAGGCCATGAGCAACGCAGACGATGCCAATGGCAGCAGCACCATGTCGCCCAAGGAGCGGCAGGTGATGCGGCGCCTGGTCGAGAGGCTAAAGGCCACGACAGACGAGCGCGATGCACTGTTAAAGGCGCAAAAGGACAACAGTGGCACTGCCGCGCTCAAAAACCAGGTCGAGGAGCTGCTACTCGAGAAGGAGGAGTCGAAAAAGAGCCTGCTGCACTTTATGACAAAGGCGGACGACGCACAAGCCCAACTCGACGCCATGCAAGCGCAAGTCGCCCAAATCCAATCAACACATGAAAAGGACAAGCTCAAAGTCCTCGCAGCAAAGGAAGACGAACACCGCCTGCAAATCGACAACAAAAATACGCTTGTCAATGAGCTGTCCAAGCAGCTGGAGGCCGCACTCGCCAACAATTCCCAGGAGAAGGTAAAAAAAAAAAAAAAAAAAAATCGAAAAGAACGAGAACAATGGCCATTGGATGTTGATGCCTTTTCCTTTGGGTAGCTCCTGCAGCAAAAATTGGACGAACGCGACACCGTCATTGATGATTTGAAAAAGCAGCTCGACACGCATACCAGCGCCTCAACCGACGCCACTGCCAAAATAGCCGATTTGACAAGGCAAATTGACGAATTCAAAAAGCAAATCGAGGCAAACGGCGATGCGGACGCCAAGGTCAAGCAATTGGAGGCGCAGCTGAGCGACAGCACGCAGAAATTGGCCACCTTGGAAAAGGAAAAGCAAGAAATGGCCAAGGACACGAACGACACGGCGGCCAAGATCACGCAATTGGAGGCAAAGCTGACTGACCGCGACGCGTCCATCGCCGACATGCAAAAGCAGCTCGAATCGCACGCGTCGACTACCAAGGGCGCAGAAGCCACCGTCAAGGAGCGCGATAATGCGATTTCCGCCTTGAAAAAGGAATTGGACGAGCTCACGACCGGTCGTAGCGATGCGACTGCCAAGGTCGAGCAATTGGAGGCGCAGCTGAACGACAGCACGAAGAAATTGGCCACCTTGGAAAAGGAAAAGCAAGAATTAGCCAAGGACACGAGCGACACGGCGGCCAAGATCAAGCAATTGGAAGCGCAGTTGACCGAGCGCGACGCGTCCATCGCCGACATGCAAAAGCAGCTCGAATCGCACACGTCGACCAACAAGAGCGCCGAGGCAACCGTCAAGGACCACGAAAATACGATTTCCGCCCTGAAAAAGCAATTGGACGAGCAAGCGTCGGCCAAAAAGGAGCGAGACGACGAAATTGCCGAATTGAAGAAACAGGTCGACAGCAAAAAGGGCGGCGCCGACGCCAAGGCTACCAAGCTGCAGAATCAGCTCAAAAAGCGCGACGCGTCCATCGACGATCTCAACAAGCAAATTGACACGCTCAAGACCAGCGCAAAGAGTGCCGAGACCACCATCTCGGAATTGAAGCAACAGGTCGACGCACACACTACCGACAATGCCGCCAAAATCGAGACATTGGAGGCGCAGCTGGCTGAGCGCGATGCATCCATCAAAGCCATGCAAGAGCAGCTCGACAGCCACACGTCTTTGAGCACCGACGCGCAGACGACTCTCCAGGAAAAGACTGACGCGGTGGCCGCCCTGGAAAAACAATTGGACGAGCAAAAGGCCAGTACCACGGACGCCCGTGCCAAGATTGAGCAACTAAAGGCCCAGGTGGCCGAACGCAAGCAGTCTGCAAAGAAGCTCAATAAGGAGCTTGCCGACGCCAAGAAGCAGCTTGAATCGCAAGGAATCGATGAGGCGGCCATCCTCAAGGAGAAGGACGAGACCATTGCCGCACTGAACAAGCAATTAGAGGAGTATGCTAGCGTTTCCACCAACGTTGAACAACTCAATGCCAAGCTGACTGAGCGCGATGCGATGCTGGACAAAGCCAACAACGAGATTGAAAAGTTGAAGAATGACTATGACGCTGCTGTCAAGAACTTGCAAGCTACGCAAAAGGAGAAAACGGACGAATTGGCCGTCTTGACCAAGAAACTGCAAGATGTCACAACTAGCAGTAGCGACGCGGTTGCCAAGATGGAGCAATTGGAGGCACAGCTAGCCGAGCGCGACGAGTCCGTGGTGAATCTCGAAAAAGCGCTTGCCGACGCGAAAAAGCAAGTTGAATCGCACGCGACCACCGCCATAGACACTGAGGCGGCCCTCAAGGAGCGTGATGAAGCCATTGCCGCGCTCAAGAAGCAATTGGAAGAGCATGCCGCTGGCAGCAGCGACACTTTGGCCAAAATCGAGCAATTGGAAGTTCAATTGGCGGAGCGCGACTCGTCGGTGGCCACTCTCAAGCAACAATTGGAAGAGCAGGCGGCCGGCAGTAGCGACGCCGAGGCCAAGATCAAGCACTTGACGGCACAGCTCAAGGAATTCGAGATGGAAAAGGACGAGGCCCTGCGACTTCTTGAGGTTGCCCGCGCCGACGCGCAATCGCATCAATTGAAGCTCAAGGATGCGCACGAGTCGCTCAAGGTGGTCAAGGACACGCTGAATGAGCGCGACGTGGAGATTGACACGCACCGCAAGGAGGCCATCGATTTGGACGACAAGTTGAAAAAGCACGTTTCCGTACTCAACAAGACAAAGAAGCAGCTGGTCAAGCTGGAAAAGGAAAAGGCAGACTTGGCCGACGAGGTCGCTGCTCTGTCGGCGCGTGCCAACGACCTTGCCGCACAAGCCAGCAAATCCGAGTCGGAGCACAAGGTCGAGCTGCAGCGCATCAATCAAAAGTTGCAGGCTGTCGATGCGGAGCTTGCGACGGCGCAAAAGAACAGCAAAGACGCCGTCGACGCCAAGAATCGCCTGTTTGATGACATGCAGATGAAGCAGGCCGAATTCGAGAGCTCGCAGAGCCTTGTTCAAGACCTGCAGCACCGTCTTACCGAGGCAGACCGCCAGGCAGCAGAGGCCAACGAAAAGGCCGCCGCCATCGACGACTATCGCACCATGGCTGACGACGCAAAGACCAGACTCGATCAGCAACAGCAGCATTGGCGCGATCAAGAACACCGCCTCGAGGCCCAAATCGAGCAGAACCGCGTCGACTTTGAAAAAGCCACAAACGACCACAATGACACAAAAGCAACCCTCAACGATACAATCGCCAAATTGCAAGAACTGGAACAATCTAGCACGCAATTGCAGCAAGAAATCGACACAAAGACCGCGCTCAATGGCACTCTCGTGGAAGAAAAGACCCAGCTTGCCGATCGCTTAGACCAGCTTCTCGACGCTCTTGCTGCCTCTCAAAAAGAGGCCACAGAAGCAAACAATGCCCTGGTATTGCTTTTGAAAAGAGATGAGCAGCGGGTTTCTCATTTTTTATTTTTATTTCTCTCTCTAGTCCCAGCTGGAAAAGGACAAGGAACAGCGCGACCAAGCCCTCAAAGACAAGAGCAAGGAGGTCGATGACATGAAAATCCGTGAAGGCCACCTAAAGACGCTAAACAAGGTAAAAAAAAAAAAAAAAAAAAAAAGAGTAAAATGGGGGGGAGGGAAACGCGTCGCGCTTATCATTTCTCCCCCGCTCTAGACCCTCAAGGATGAGATCCGCAAGCTGTCGCGGTCGTCCGCACTTGTGTCCGATACCAGATCCAACACGCCGTCGCGCGCACAGTCGCCTAATCACGCGTCAGGCACACCGTCGTCACCAATGCAGTCGTCGCCGCGAGGACCCTCACCATCGGCTAGCAGCCACACGCCCGGCACGTCAAATGCGCGACCCATTTCGTCCCCTGGCCGCCCATCGCCATCTTCGGAGGACGACGTCAACTTGGAGTACCTGCGCAACGTCGTTCTAAAGTTCCTGGAATCCAAAGCCACTAGGGTACGCTTGGAAAGATCATTGGAAAAAAAAACATCCTGGCTTACACATATCTTCGCTTTTTAGGCTCAATTGATCCCTGTACTCACCATGCTGCTCAAGTTCACGCCTGAAGAAATCAAGCGACTCCAAGCAAAGGCTTAAAATTGTCCGTTTTTATTTTACCCTCTCCCTCCCCCCCTCTCCCCCACCCTCTTTGTATATTTTGATTCGCCAGAAAATAGACGCTTTGATTTTTATCGCTCATGCTCATTTTCATTGTCCAGTTGGGCCCGCCCCTTTTTTTGGGGCGGCAGGGAAGGCGCTGCGGAAAGTGCGGTATTTAAAGCAATTGCCCAAAAAAAGAACCCAATTTCATGCAACACAATCAAAAAAAAAAAAAAAAAAAAAGGGGGCTCGACAGAATTGGAGGTCATTTGAGGGCCATGGACGCCTTTTGGTACCTTTGTCTGGATTCATTGTCCTGGCACCCTACAATCAAAGCTTCGAGTGACAATCATGCTGATCGAAAAAAATCAAAAGGCACGTCGCCATGGAACGTCGTTTTTTTTTTCTCTTTATCCCACTTTTTTTTTTTTGTTTCTTGCCATGGCAACCCCTCACACTCCTTACGTCGTGCCTGCCGTGCCTTGCTCCGGCGAACGACACACACTCTCGCCCATGCAAATGGATCCGCAACGTGACGCGAGTTCAGCCGCGGGTTCCGCTTGTCATCACGCCCATCCCCCATCATCACTGCCTGGCATTGGAGCCCTGCTTGCCGTGCTTCCCAAGGTGACGCCCGCCGAGGAGCTGCTCTTGCGCCAATTCGCCAGTTTGGACAAGGTGTCAGCGCGAGAGCACATTGCGCAGATAGTCAAGCACGCTCAGGGCCACCGCCACGTTGACGCCCTGCAAAAGCTCTATCGTCGGCAGAACAAGACCACGCTCAAACTGATTGAAAAGTTCACGGGTGACTATGCAAGCCGTCGTGGCGTCCAAAAACACACACGCCGACACAACAAAAAGCAGCACCGTCATGTCTCCAAGACCCGGGATGGTGACCAAAGCCAAGGAAGCAACAATGACGCCCCTCACGACATCAATGGCAGCCACGAAGGCAACCTACCTCTTGGAGGTGGCCCATTATTCGGAGCCGCTTCCCCAAATCCTCCAAATGGCGGCATGGAGGCTTTTCGTCACGTGGATGGTTGTCCTATGAACGCAACAGCCAACCCCATCCCGTTGAGTGCGGATCCGACGCAAGCTGCACAACAATGGGCCGCCATCCATGCGAGTTTGCAGCACGCCAGGTCAACGAGCATCGAATTGCAACGCATGCTGGCGACGCATCGAACGCAAGTCGCTTCTGTGACACCAGCCGCGCTTGAATTGATCACAAAGCGCCTTGAAGCATTGGGCAAGACTATGGACATGCAGCATCAAGCACAGCAAGAGCTGAATCAGGTCATCAACAGATTGCTCCCGAATTTGACCGTGCAGGCGACCGTGACCGAAAAAATCAACTTGAACCAGCATCACCAGCACCAGCACCAACGGCAACAGCACCAGCCAACACCAAATGCCTTTGCAGCGCAGAAAGCAGCCAAACAAAAGGTGCTTTCTACAGACATGACATTGACGCAGCATTTCTCGCCGTCCTCAAAGCTCGAGACAGCGGTGCCCATCCTGTCAACGCCGCCCCTCGTCTTTTGCCACTACCAGGCAGAACAGCAGCGACGATGCGCTTCATCCACACTACCCGTCATCCAGCAACAACCAAAGACATCTACATCGGCAACCACGGCAAAGCATCAAGAGCACAATAACACACGCAAAACACGCGTCGCTCCCAAGAAGGGCAAGGAAAAACAAGTTGAGTAAATGGCCTGGCTTTTTTTTTATTAAAAAAACGACCGCTTTTGCTGGTCAACCAAGATCTGCAATCATGTTGACTTTGTTTTACAGTAGTAATATCACTTTTAATTTCTATACAGCATTAATTCTTGCACCATGAAGATGAAGAATAAAAAGCAGCCAATTGCCATTGTTTAACGCGCAACGATCCGGCAAAAGCCATTCAAAAGTGTAAATACGATCTATCATAAAGTGAAAAAAAAACGGGTCTTGCAAGCCCCGGTGCGTTTGCTTGATACTGTAAAAAAAAAAACTGTAGTTGGATACGTAGCCACTGCTTCGCAGTATTATGAGTGGTGCTTCAATCCGAGGACATAAATTTTACGGTACGTACCTCTCTGATTAAATGCCAACCCAAGAATGTATGATTCCGACCCCTTCGCCAGCCAGAAAATCCCAATTTACTGTATGAAAATCAACACAGCTCGCTACGTATGATATCAACTTTTCAAGTGTCTGCCGCTCCATGAATACAGTATAGTATCTAGTATTATATTGTCATTTGCGCATTTTGGATACCTGTTTCTCGAAAACAACAAGACAAAAAAAAAGGGGTTTGATCGTGCCAGTGACGAGAAAATCGATATTTTTCTAGAAATTCACAATTTTGGCTTTGGTGCGCTAAATTGTTACTGTATTCGATCAAGCCAAAAACTTACAAGTGGGAAAAGTCGCGCGTGGGGGCCGTTTTATCTTAGCCTGACAAAACCGATGCACAACCTTTGTGCACTTGCGACACCAGATTTAATATTTCAACTCCAATTTTCTCGGGATTTAACAAGGTAACCCACGGCAGGCTTGCTGTGACAAAAGATACAGAATTTGATTCTCTATCAAATGAGACCAGCTTCACTGATGTGCGACCAAAACTGGTCGAGAAATTCAAGTTTCTAAAATTTTACTTTGTTCGCTTTTTTCTCGCGACCCGTCAAGTCCACTCCCGATTTTTATTGCAGATTTGCTTAGGAAGCGGGGGTGGTCAATGCACCAAATGAGATGACTCTTAAAGCCCTGATGTGTAGGTTGCCAAACGGATTTGAGATCTTTGTCTCAGCTTGAACCTCTCAAGCAGGGGACCCTCCAGATGCATTTTGACCTGACCAACCTTTTTTTTCCAAAATTCGAAAAGAAATCATTTCACCGCCAAAGACTTGTCACAATGCCACGAAGCTTTTCCAACCATAGAATTTGACTCCTCTCTTTTCAGAAAAAAATTAAAACACCGATATCAATCTGTTGGTTCGGCGAGAAACTTGACATTGCTAAAATTTTGGCTGTAGCGCGTTTTTTAAAAAATCATTTCGCGATGAAATCGTGCTTGCTTCAATCACCGCGAAATTTTACCACATGTAGCACGATTCGCGCCTCTTTTTTTTTTAGGAAAAATTGAAAACCGGAGATCGATCAGGCTGTTGTCGAAGTAATGACCAATTTCACGAAAATGTGCAAACTCAATCTGATGAACGCCAAAAATGAAGGTTAGATCATTGCCAAATATCATACAGTAAGTCTGCCTTTTGATAATTTCCTTCCAAAACTCATTAAAAACCAGAGGTCGATCAACCGGGCTGTTGACAATTTTGAAAAATCGGCAATTTTTGAACGATTTGCACAAACCCGATTTTAAAAACCACAAATTATGGTTGGATCGCCTCCAAACTCCCTTGATTTAGGCCATTTCGTTGCGTCTTTTTCGACATGATGTTGAACATCAGAGACCATCATTGAGTGGTTGCGCAGATGAAGCCTTAATATCGACATTTTCATAATTATAACATTGTCTTGGTCAAATTCTTTTTCGATCGCAATGAAACTTGCATTGTTCGAATCAGACGGGCGGGCTCGGACGTCATTTCCAAAAAGTTTGTTTGTCCGATGCGTGACCTTTGTACTGTACGCTTGTGAAAGCCGTTCAAACATTTCAAAAATTTCCAACCTCGATGTTCTCGGCAACGGGTTGTACAACACACGGCGCTTTTAACATGTCAAAGGCACCTCTTGCTTATCTATCGAATGAGATCAGTTTCATCGATGGATGGCTAAAACTCGCAGAGAAAATTCACTTTTTCGTCAAAATCTTTGATTGCGATTTGCTCGACAACGGTCTAGTAAATTTGTGAGTTTTACTCCAGTTTTACTAACAAACAGGGGCAAAGCATCTAATGAGATGACTTGCAGTACGCTAGCTTTGGTTTTAACTTTTTGCATCGGTCATTTCGCCAGCCTGCGGCCCACTCAGCACACAAAAATGTGCAAAATAAAAAAATAAAAAATACAGTATCATACAAAAAAAAGTTCCGTGCATTTTACTTACCTTAATTAGGAAGTGTCAAATCTTAAATTTTTGCAAAAAAAATTGCCCAAAGTAAGCACTTTTTCACAGTCGATCGCCGTTCATGCGTCACTTTTTGGGCTTTTTTCTTACGTTGGCACGACCTGTCATTTTGTCAGCCAATAGCAAATCGTCGGATTTACCTGTTTGGGATGCATTGATCACTCGGAGTTCGAAATTCCCCAAAATTGGCACTTTCTGAGATTGAAATGTGTGACCCCTGAGTGACCCCTGAATTTTTCAAAAGTGGTCGTAGCGCTTTGAGGTTTTAAGCTTTTTTGTTTTAAATTTTGCGCTGAATTCGATGCGGCTATTTTTGAGCGAGGTCGACCATGCAGATGGTCAGATGAATGCAAATAGTACAAATCTGACATTTTTGGCATTAACAAGTCCAAAAAAAATGGGCGGGGCCGTCTTGTTGAGCTCTGGGCGGGCTGTAGTTTACGCCGTGATGATGTATTTTTTATTAGCGGGCAAGTACGCTGTAAAAAAATTTCTGGAGGCACAACGGGCGGGCAAAGTCTGAAGAACATGCTCTTGCTGCTTAAAAGATTACTGTAATAGAGTAAATGTGTGCGTTTTTGTGCAATGTAACGCGGTGCTTTACGCATTGGAATGATAGCACGCGTCAGCTTCTTTTGTCCATGAAGATTGAAATAATAATACTGTGTGGACGGATCAAGCACTTTTGTTGTGTGCAAAAATCCAAAACAGATGAAAATGTGCTTGTGTGCAATTTCTTGGGCCCTTGCTAACTGATTTTTTTCAAACGGATATGATACAGTACGTACAGTATAATCAGTACAGTAACATAAGCAGCAAACTTCACGCATTATCTTGTCGACTGGCAATTGACTGACTCGGCAACGGGGGAAATATCATATAATTGCTGACGCAAAAAAAAAAGCATGAGTTTGCAAATTGGTTGAAGCTTAATCTTTACAGTATGAGCTTTTTTTTTTCCTAGACGTCCGTGGCAGCGCTCCAATGTTGGCAACAAAATGATAGGTTACAGTAATGTATGATACGATCGGCTCAGTGTGTCGTTACTATCATACAGTAGTACTGTAAACACGTTTAAAAAGTACTATATGAAAATATAAAACAAGTACGAGGGATAGATACGAGAGCCACGTTTTTTTTTTTACACACCGTGCAGCCTTGGTGCAAACAGCAAATTTAAAGCTACAGTAGCATTGGGTCATACTGCAAATATTTGTGTTCAATGGGGTGCTTTGTGAGATCACGATTGCTTGGTTAATAAGCAAGGCAGGACAAGGACAAAAAAATCGCATCATATCATACGAGGGGTTTCCCCCCCCTTTTTTTTTTTTTTTTTTTTACCAAAGCATCTCGCGTTTCACTAGAAGATAAGAGTATGCGTTAAAAGTTGTTATTGTGTGATGTATTCAATAGAATTAAGCTGTATGAAATTGTAAAATGTTGAGATCAAGCGATTTCACCTGGAAATCAGACGCTGTTAGGCAATCTTGCTGATGAGACTCACCGCCCCTGCATAACTTGTACCACAAAATGACGCAAGGTAGAGCGGAATTTCAAAAACGAGGTCATGCCTCCTTTATTATTTATTTGAAGATGAATTCGCACGACTTTTATTGGCCGAGCGCAGAGGTCGGTCACTTTTGGCGGTGGACTCCAATTGTTCTTTTTCCTTCCATTGCATTGACAAGAATTGTGAGTTGTCAAACGACAGAACAGCAATTTTACAAGATGATTTGAACTATTTGGCAAACAGACACGTCCTTTTCAACAAGACGAGCTCTTAATTGCTCGTGCCGTGCTGGGGGGTTGACTCAAGGCTCCAAGGCAATCATATCAATGATAGGCAAATTGTGCAATGGGATCATGTCAAAGGCACTACAAATGAAATTCATGCAAAAATGACAATGGAAGCGAGCTGTCAAAAAAAAAAAGAGAGGAAAAAAGCAGGGCGCAGGCAGAGACAGGGCAATTGGGCTGGCGGGGGCGGGGCGGGGCGGGGCGCGCGGCGCGAAACGAAACGAAAAAAAAAGGAGCGCCCCGCCTTTTTTTTTTTTCTTTCTGTTTTCTCTTTGTTTTTCTTTTCATTTACTTACCGCTCGTCTTCCTCTTGGGTTTGCTTCGCACCATGGAGCAAGGTAAGCGTCATGAGCACGGATAGGTGACTGGATGTTGTGCTGGTGATGAGCTTGTTGTTGCTGGCTTGGCCATTGGTGCAAAGCACTCATCGCCCTGGACTTTTTCTCTTATTTTCTTGCTTTCTTTCCCACTTTTTTTTTTTTATTTGACGCGCCTTGTTTGCTTTGACATAGATGTAAGTGCGTGGCGTGGTGCCATTAGAGCAGGTGGCGTGGCCAATGGTGGTATGATTGTGTTTTGACGGTTGATTCTTGTAGCTTTACTATTTGGTGTACAAATTCCTTGAAAGTGGACCTTGTCAGCAGGCCGCCAAGGCGCTCGAGCAAGAACTTGGGCAGCACCGGCAGCTGCTTCCACACTCAATGGCACCCGACGGGTCGCAGGAGCCTTTATCGGTGGATCGGATTGTAAGTGTGGCAGCTGCAGCGTGTGTTTTTTTTTTTGGCGTTGCTGACTCTTCTTTTTAGGCCAAAAAGTACCCCGAAACGCGTGGACCGTACCTTTTGTCGCTGCTCGAGAGCTTTATCGACCATTACAAGACGACAGCCGACCCGTCGACAGTGCGAGGCAACGCATTGCGCCACGGCGACGATTCGCTGCTGACCATGCTCTCTGCTTTTACCTCATCGTCCACGGCCACAAAGGCAAATTGCCTCGAAATGACCACACGCGAATTGGCAGCACTGACTCTCGGTATGACTGCGCTGTCCTTTTTTTTTCCAAAAAGATCCTGTTGCTTATATTTTTGTTTTTTTTTCGTAGATCGTCTAATGGACGCGCGCGAAATGGGCGTGTCATTGCCGTGGCCGATTCAAACACAGGGCCAATTCTCGACGTACTACAAGGAGGTAAGTAGAAAAGCGCGACGCGTCTCGCGGAAAGTGGACGCTGACCCCTTTTTTTTCTTTCTCTCTCTTTAGCGCGTGACGCTGCGCGGGCACCGACATCCTGTCTTTTGTTTGGCGTTTGACAAGACGAATCGACGACTGTTCACAGCAAGTTGCTTTTGTGCAGCCGCCTTAACGTGTCATCTTATCTTTTTTTTTCTTGAAAATTCCTTTTTTTTTTTCATGAAATCAGGGCAGCGACGACTATCTTGTCAAGGTATGGTGTGTGCGCACGGGCTTTTTGATCTACACGATCCGCGGCCATTACAATGTGATCACGGACATTGCGATCAATGAAGAGAATACCCTGATTGCCACGGCGTCGTCGGACGGCTACATCCGCGTGTGGACCATGGATGGGTACCGGCAAGTCGTGTGCCTGCGCCCGGCAACTACCACCGTAAAGACAGCATGGAAAGGGAAAAAAAAGAAAAAGGAGCTCATTCTTGGCGCAAATGGCATGTTTTTATAGAAACCTTTCACGACTGTGAGGTTTTCTCCGTCGCCGCGCAGCGAGACGCGCTTTCTGATGGCGACCAACGAGGATGGCCTTGTGCGTCTATGGCGGTGGAACCGCGACACGCTTGGGTTTCCGACGCCGCAGTCGCCAATTGCGTACAGCTGCAAATTCAAGGGCCGCGACAAGCTGCGGTGCTCGTCGTTCAATTCATGCGGTTCGTATTTCACGGTCGCTGGCGACGACGGGTTTGTATATGTGTTTTCCACGGTGCAGCATCTTGCCAAGCGCACGTCGGCCACACTCTCGGCACGACACGAAAACAAGGAAATGCAGCGGCGGCGGCGACGTGCGCCCAATGCGCTGTTCCCCGACAAGAGCGGCAATGACGAGCCGCTACCAATTGCGCCTGTAGCCATTCTCGAGGGCCATCGTGGCCGCATCACCGATCTTGCCTATAGCAACAATGGCGAACACATCCTGAGCGGGTAAAAATGAAAAAGTTTAATCGAAAAACGAAGCAGCTCACATCATTTTTTCGTGCTTCTGCAGGTCCCAAGATGGCACCGCGCGGCTATGGACCTATAACGCTGAAGAAGGCACCTACACCTCGGTCTTGCGTATGCCATTGATCTTTCCCTTCCTTAAAAAAAAAAGAAAAAATGCCGCACGTGCTCACGTCATTCATTTTTACTCTTTTTATTTTCAATAGTCGACATTACGCAAGAAGCGAATGTGCCTGTTGTTGAGCCAGAAGATGTCCATGCGAGCAACACGTCCAGCGATGACAAGGCGAGCCCAATTTTGGAGGATGAAGACGAATTTGGCACACTTGTGCCGCCCATGCCGCCATTACCAATGCCCGCCACGGCCGAGCCCATGTCCGTGGACCCAGTGCAGCCAGAAGCGGCATCGCAGCAGCAGCCAGGGCAGGAAGAAGCTGCCGCTGTGCCAACTGATGCTACCCCGGCGGCGCAAGCGGCAACGGACGAGCCTCGCGTGTCGATGATTGCATGGACGATCAATGACATGTATTGTCTGGTGGCCACGACACACGGCGCGCTGTTTGTCTACTATGCATGCAATGGCCAGCTCGCTTTCATCCTAAAGGGCCACGTTGGCGAAGTATACGCCGTCGACAATCACCCATTGCAAGCCGGTAAAAAGCGAGCGCGAAAAAGAGCGAGGATGAGAGAGAAAAAAAAAAAAGAGGGAAAAAAGAGAAGAAAAAAGAGGAAAAATAGGAGAATCGCGTTACAAAAATGCTCACCATTCCTCTTTTTTTAAAAGACACGATTCTGTCGGCAGGGTACGACGGCAATGTGATTCTATGGGATCTTGCGCAGCAGAGCGTGATTGCGTGTCAAAAGCACGAAGGGCGCATTATGCTTGACTGCAAGTTTTCGGATGACGGCATGAAATACGCGATTACAGACGACGAAGGCACGTGCACACTTTTCAGCATCAATGGCCTTGAGAAGGACTATGCGCGCGCTCGATCGTGGACGCGTGGGCAATATTTTTACAATGATTACAGCGCCGTGCGGTACTTTCCGGATGGCACGTTTGTGGACGACCAGACCAACACGCCGACGCATCAATTGGCGCCTTCGCCGATCATTGACATGCAAGGCATCGAGTATGCGCACCAGCCACGGCGAGGATACGGACGCAATATCACGATACAATCACCAACGTTTGAAAATGAGGATGCACAAAGAGCACTTTTGTTTGAGCAACACCTGGAGGCTGCACGTGCACGTCCGGCGGTGCCTTTGCCATCTCTGGACCGAGCTTACGTTGCGAAATTACGGCGTGAATTTGTGCATCCCGAAGACGACGAGGCAGAACAAGAAGGCGAAGGGCAGCAATTGCCAATGTACGCGTTCCCACCGCCTGTTCAGCCGGCATTGTTGCTTCCGGACGACTCGGATGATGAGGATTACCAAGAACAGGCGATTGCGCAGGACGACGACGACGATAGCGAGTCTCCGGTCGGCGATGAAGAACTAGAAGCCGATTCCGACGCGTCGATGGCCGATGTATGGGACGACGACAATGACGACAATGTGCGCGTCACGCGTCGCCGCGGCCGATCCTCCGACACGCGCCGTCTTCGTACACGCGCATCATCGCCTTCACAAGATACAACATCCACCCGCGGTCGCCGCCGCCGCCGTGCAGGCATGTCCACGCGCAGCACCGAGGTCATTGGCTCCCCTATGCCCAATCGCACCACTTCTGCCGCAAATGCACGTGCCACGTCGTCGCGCTCTCTCCGACGCCGCGCCGCCATGGTTCTCGATGACGACGACGACGCGCCCGTGCGTCCACGCCGCCGTCGCCAGCCATTGTCGTACCAAGAAAGCGATGCAGACGATTATTCCGCCCTGGAAGAAACTTCGTCCGAGGAAGAACAAAAAGAACAAGAAGACGAAGACGAAGAGGACGAAGACGTGCAAATCGACGACGACAATGACCAAAGTGGCCAATACCGCGCTTCAGCCCATATTGCCTCATCTTCACGCGCAACATCCGCTACGCGACGCGTCACCAGGTCCCAAGACAACACCATTCCACATGAAAATGGCCATCCTTCGTCTCCATCTCCTCCTCCTTCGGCTCCTTCTCATCCTCGTGTCCATCACGGCCATGATGACGACGACGATGACGACAATGTCCCAATTGCACGTCGCAAGGGCAAGGGCCGCGCACGTGGACCCCGCATCAGCGATGATGACGATGAAAGCGATGATTTCGTCCCCGACCAACCGCCACAAGCACACCGTGGCCCCATCACACGCCGTGCAAGTGCAGGTGCTCCTCCCGCCACAGCCGCCGCCTCGTCAACATCAACAACAAGAGGACACAAAAAGGACAAAAAGGACAAAAAAGAGAAAAAGGATAAAAACAAGCAAAAAGCCAAGCTGCCTGTCCACGAACGCGACCTGAACGAGGACGAACTCAAGCTGTACGAGCCCTCCGAGTGGATCACATCCAAGTACAGCACCGTGGAAAAGTATCATCCACAGTTGGGCGACCGTGTGGTCCTGCTGGTCGAGGGATTCCGCCAATATTGGGCCGCCTCGGACCTGATTTCGTATTTTGACGAAAAACACGGTCCCGCCGACCTGGAAGCCGCGCTATCATCTGCAGGGAGACACCACAAGGAGCCCGTCGTCTTTGCCCTCATCACCGGCGTCACGTGGCACGTCGGTCCACCCACTTTCTGCTCCCTCAAGCTCAAATTGCAAGATATCACCAATTTGCGCGCCATCCTCACCGACCAGACCGCCAGCCCACATTGGGTCAACCTCAATGGCGCGCAAAAATCTGAAATCACCATCGATTATTGCGACGAGGATGGCTCTCCCGAATTCATCGTCCTCTGGCACCGCTTCCACGCGTCCATGCGCATCTTTTTTGGTCCAAATGACCTCCACAGCCGCGTCGACGCCATGTACGACGTTGGAAAATACTCGGGTCGCGTCTCAACCATCAATCAAAATACAATGGAGTGGCCACGCGCAAAATCAAGAAGCCCATGGGCCTGCTACCACATCATCTGGTAAAAAAAAAAAAAAAAAAAAAAAAAAAAAAAAAAAGAAAAGAAAAGCGGAAAAAACGACACAATTGCTCATTTTTTTCTATTTTGCTTTTCCCCTCCCCCACAGGGACGACGACAAATCGCCACCAGAAGACCTCAGCCCCTGGGAGGTCGTGCCTGAAAATGAGGATTTCAATGAATGGTATGCCGTGCCATCGTCGCTCACACAGGCACAAATCAAACGCGCCAACGACATCATCGACTACTTGGTCGCCGTCGACGACTTTTTGCTCTACGTTCATCCCGTCGACTATCGCATGTATTCCGACTATCTGACAAAGGTCGCCTACCCCATTTGCCTTGAAATGGTCCGCGAGCGCTTAAACAATGGATTTTACCGACAGGTCGACGTAAGTTTTTTTTCTTGGGTTTTTATCGAGCAAGTGGGCCAACTCTTGCCTTTTTTTTTTTTTTTACTAGGCATTGATCGACGACGTCAATCTCATTCGCAAGGATGCACAACGGTACAATCACGCCGCGTCCGCAGCCGCCAAAAATGCGGTGCGCATGGCCAATTTCTTCAAGTCGCGCATGCAGAGTAAGCAAAGCACAAGAGACACGGAAAAAAACAACCGCCCCTGACCATTTTACTTGTAGATCCTCATATGGTCATGACCGTCGGCCGAGCCATTGGCAAGCGCAAATCGGAAGAACAGGCATCCGACGACGAGTTTAGCGCCGCAGATGAATCCGAAGAGGACGACATGCCCTCGGCACATCATGTGCGCCAAGACATGGACGATGACGATGACGACGCATTCATCGACGATGACGATTACGACGATGAATGATCGCTTCCCACCCATTCCCTCGCTTTTCCCCGCTTTTACGCGCTTGATCTTTCTAATTCCACCTTTCCAGATCCTTATCCCTCATTCATTACACTTGATCTCGCATTTCATCCCACCTTTCTTATAGCCTTGCATCCAATGAACTTTTTTTTTTTCAAAAACATGTTTTACTACAGTAAAAAAAATAATCAATATCAAAAAAACCGCAATGGCATGTGAATAGCTGCAAGTCACCCCTGCCCCATATTTCAGCTCATACTTTCACGCCAGTGCGTATTTCGACGGTCAGCCCGGGTCCGACTGGCAAGAAATAAGCATATAGTTACGCTTAAAAATGAAAAGTTGTGGAGCACTTGACGAGAAACGGGTCAAAGTGGTCCAAAAAGAAAATTGGCACATTTAACAGAACAATAGGAGCTGCCACGCCAAAAATTGTGAATTATTGTTGCTGCGGGCGGGATCACGAAAAGCGAGACGCGATGAGCAGCACATGACGGGATTGGAATCGAGACGGACACCAATGACAGCAACGCGCGTATAAAATGGTCAAGTCTGCAGCGATCAAGTCGGGTATTGCTTTTTTATTCATTGCTTCTACGAAGATTCTTGTTTCTTTTTTATTTAGGAGCATCAATGCGATAGGGGGCGGTCCTGGCATTGTACGTCTTCTCGTCCCAGACAAACGTGGGGTCCAGGTTCAGGTAGCGCGTCATGCAGCTCCAGCCGTTCCAATCTTTTACAATAAAAAAAAAAATCAAAAAAGTCAGTCGATTTTTCGTTTTTTAAAAACAACGCGTCCATGGCTCGTTTTTTACCGTGATTCTTCTCCGTGTTGCAGGTACACTTCATGTTGAGATACTTTTCGGTGGGACAATGCGTGATGGGGCCATGGTAGTAGCCAATGTCGTTGAAAAAGTGAATCTTCTCCTTGGGCAACATCATTGCGACGGCAATCGAGTGCACGGGCGCATCGCCCCAGCGCTCATAGAAGAAGCCACCTGTACGGTCCAGGGCTGTAAAGTAATCCATGTACTTTTTGCTGCGAAGGAAGTCCAAGGAACCAATCTGTCCAAAGCAAAACAAAAAAAAAAGCGTGTCAAAAGCGTGTCGCGATCACAATGTTTCTATTTTTTTTTTACCTCAAAGTTGGACCAGAAATGGCATGCATTGAATTCACCGTCGTCGAGGAGCCATTGGTAGAGGTTGTTGGATGCAAGATACGATGGGTTGTCCTGGAAGAACTTTTGAACAGTGGACCACAGTGTCGGCAGTGTCGCCTTGTAATCTGTGAGCGAGATTGTCCAGCCATACTTGTAGTCATTGTCCTTCATCATCTGGAACACATCATAGTCAATGTCGCAATAATAGTTGATGTCGGGCTCAATGCGCCTGGTTTTCAAAAAAAAAAAAAAAAAGACAAAAAATGAGCCAAAACGTGTAACAAAAGTCGTGACGCGTATTTTTTTTTCATTGCATGACGCGTCTTTTTTTGTGTCTCTTTACCAGTAGTATTCGTATTCGGCAAGCAATGGATGGCGGAAGAAAAAGCCGGATTGGAATCTAAAAAAAAAAAAAGGGCGGCGCGGAACGTTGCACAATGAGCGATTGCGCAGCTCTATTTTTTTGCTCATCTGACCGCCCTTTCTTTGTCTTGTTTACCTGCACATATGGCGATAGGACTCGCTGCCACCATAGATGATATTGCGTGCAGCCATATCTTCGCGGCATTCCTTGGCCTTTTTCTGATCGATGAAATCTGGATAGCCCCAATGCTCCTTGGGCACGCGACCATAGAACGTCTTGGCCTTTGTCAAGGACGACGTCCACTCCTTGAATTCATCGGTAAACTCGGCATCGTTCAAAAACACGTAGGGGTAGTTGAACTTTCGATTGAAGCGCTGCTCCATCTGGAAAATCGACGAGCGAATGCCCTCCAGATTGTCATTTTTGGCCAAAATGACAAACGCGGCCTTGACCTTAGGGCCCTTTGGCGCGACCTCGACGGGTGGGCCACTGTCCACCTTTGCCGATTTCGTGTTTTCTTTGTTAAACGCGAATTTCATGTAATTGCTGTTGTGCGGCACCACGAAATATGCCACCATCAGGACGACCGCCACCGCCATCAGGATTTGCATGCCAAGAGTTTGCCTCCGCTTGGACATCATGGTTGCAAAAAAAAAAAAAAAAAAAAAAGAAAAAAAAGGGTTGTAAAGAGAAAAAGAAGGGGGAAAAAAAAAGAGAAGAAAATGGGCAAAACGACGCTCGTTTTATGGCAGCACCTGGTCTTTGTTCCTCATTTATGCTGCAAGGGCCAAGTCCGAATATGAATTCTCACTTGGCAAACCTTGTCAGGAATTGAAAGCACGGGGGAGGGATGCGAGGAGAAAGAGGGGAAGGGAAGGGGGGAGGGCGGCAATGGGTTTGCTTGTTGTTCATTGGCAAACGCGCGCGTGCGGCGCGTGCGTATGTGCGTGTGTGCGTGCTTCAAATCTCGAGCAATTGGGCAGCCTGTGTTGAAACTTTACCATGCCAAAATAAAAAAAAACAACAATCAGGGGGCAAAAAGGGGCGGGGGGGGAGAGACACGAGAAAGTAGGAGGTGGGGTCAGGCGCGTGCGCAATGACCCTATCGTGCTCAGAGATTGGGGGTGCCAAAAGGAGACACAAATCAACAAATGCATGATTCATTTCATGCAACACACAGGTCAAATTCGCTGAGCGAGCGCATATTTAGGCATGCGACGAAAGCCCCGCTCTGGCTCAATTTGTGTGTGGAGCTGTCACGCTTGGAAATGGGAAATTGAGAAGGCTTGGCTGCCATTTCCAACTCGAATTGGGCAAAAAAACATCGCTTTTCCGCGTCACGGGCGCCTTTGAAGACAACCATGGCCACGAATGCCAGTGTGTGCGTGTGCGTGCCTGCGCGAATGTAACCTGATACTTGAACCGTCCCTTGTCCCCCGCCCCTGCCACAGGCAACAGAAAGGGTGCGCGCCGCGCAATCCAAAAAAGGATGGAGAAGCCAAAGTGGCTGTGGAGAACACACGTCCTCCCCTTCCCCGAAGAAAAAATTTTTGTATTGTAGCAGGCTGTGATTGGGCGACGGGGCTCACTTTGGCTTCCCGCTGGGCTCCTTCATTTAAGGGATGCGGAATCCTTGTTTTCTTCCCTCTTTCTTTTTCTTTTTTTTTTTTTTTTGTCAAAGCACAATCAAAAAGGTAAATTCGGTCTCCAAAGGATTGGAGGAATGTGGGGAGGTACATTTTTGGTGTCCTGTGATGATTAAGTTGTATCGCAGAGGTATGATCTATAATACGCATTTGATCATATCATCAATTTATGATGATCTTTTGAACTTGCCCTCTCTGAGCCACGCAAAAATGACCCCCCTCATTCTCTCATTTTTTTGTTGCTTGCATACTGATCCAATTTTCTCAACAGCTTTTATTAGGTTGGCCATTGAATTGAAGCCCATCTTGTTTAGTTTTTTAATTTTGCTGGAATAAAAAAAAAAAAAAACACCATTGCTTGAACCTGGGGGTTGGTGCTCACACTTAAGCGTGACATTTGCGGTGCAGTGTGACTGAGGGCGCGCGGTAGCGGAGTGTCAATGGCCAACAAAAACGGCATTTGCTAGGGAAACGCGTGTCAAAGACACCGTGCTGATCATTTAATAGCTGTGTCGCGGACCCACAAGGTTTCAGCGGGAATTAGTACGTTCAATTGACAAGCACATGCAATAAAAAGGCCATGTTCATGTATAAAAAAGACGGTCAGTGGCTTTTAAAGCAAGAAATCGCACAAATTGGCGGCCGTCAAAGCAGAAAAGCCAAAAGAAAGGCGTGTCCAGAAAGTGCGTCATGAGCGCGTCGACTTGATGCACGGCCCCGCCAACGCGCGCAGATATTGAAAATATGGTTAGGCGTAACGCGCATAAAATAGGAACAAATGGTACCTTTTGGTTGCTTGCTCACCGAGATCACCACAAAATCATTTTCAAAAGACAAGCACGTTTTATGCCCAGGCGCCAAGGAAGCTTTTGAGATCCACCATGCCTTGAGAAGTTGCGTCATGGCCCAGAAAAATATCAATTGGGCCATTTTGTCAATTTTCGATGAATTTGCAACATCAAGCAATAAAATTGGAGCCATTGTAAGAGAGGTTACGTTTGTTGCACGTCAAAGTCAAAGTGGGATCCCAAAGTGCACCCATCGCAGATCTCAAAAACACACCATTTGCAAAATCAAAAATCAGCCGTGGCGAGCTCCCAAATCAAAATGGAATAATTAGGTCCCCAGAATCCTGCCAAACTTGCACATAAGGTGAAGCGCATGAAGAAACCACGAAAAGTCGTATAAAAGAGCGGGATCGACCTGCTGCTTGGCGAGCAATTCGTGATTTGAGATCGAACTTCAAATGCGAATTGCACGAGGAAAACGCGTTTATAAAGTTCCTCCGACGCGTCCACTAACAAGAGACACGCTAGGTGCATGGAATTGAAGAGGGCCAGGCGCGTGCGACTCGAGGCTTGACGCGGTTTTTCGCGCGACCAAGTTGCTCCTCAAACAACCTCTTCGCATCAGTTCTGCCTGGGACGCGTTTTTGCAGTGATCATTGATGTCCAAGTACGCTGCAGACTGTGCTCTTTCTACTGGTTTATATTTCGTGGCTCTGTGCCAAATTTTCGTCGACTTGACCTTGAGACGAAAACAAAACGCAAATTGCATTTTACGCGACAAGCAGCCAGTGCACCCCAGATTTTTACTGCTTTGTTGTCAGTTAATGTGACGCGGGTACCTTATGGTTAAATGGCGCAGCGATCTGAGGACCCAAAGTTCGTCGTTTTCAAATCCTCGACTGCACCCCTTGGAAAATTCGTGTTTTTCGACGGTCGCCATTACGCGCCATCTGGTGGTCGCAGCTCTTCATGGGCGGGCTCATTTGAAAGAGGAGGCCTGGATTATTTAATTCAAAGAACAAACAGCTGTGCAAGTGGTGATTTCGTGAACAAACGATCAAAAATTCATCAAACAGCCTCTTTTACCATTTTCTCGACGGGTAGTATCTTTCCAATCACCATGTTCACCGCACGATACGTGCCTACAGGAAGGGGGCTTCAAACCATCTACAGAGAGCCAGATGCCTTGTAAACTCAAATATTCTGGAACAACGCATCAAATGATTAAAACAATATTTATTCAACAATTTTAGCGTTACAGCGACAAGATCACTTTCAAACTAGGTCCAGCTGCGTATCATCGGCATCTAGTACATTACACCGAGACTCGTATCCAAATCCCTGTTTTCGAGCAGAAACGATCGAAAATTCGCATCTCAAGTGTGTAAAATGTCGATTGCGGAAAAGTGTACTTTACGATAGCCGAGAAAACCTGGAAATCGTCGAGTTGCGCCCTCAGCCGTTGCTTGGAAGAAATAGGGTGTGCACATGTTCGATATTGGCGGGCATTGCGGCCAAAGATGATGGATCCGTCGGAGTTTGTTGGCTGTGACGTTGTTTTTGTGAACTGAGCGGGGCGCTTTTGTCTCTCACTTTTTTCTTCTTCTTTTCTTCTTCTTGCTACGCGGCATCAGCTTCTCTTTTTGTATTGATACTATGTTTTGTGCAAGTAAGTCGACCGCGATCTGCCCTCATCAGCGATAGTACAGCGACTTATAATATGTGCTGCTTTTTGTTTCTTTTGTTTTCTTCCTTGACTAGTCTCTGGTGAAGCGCCTACCCACCCTGTCGTGTCCATCAAAAGCGGCCACCTGTTTGAAAAGGCCTTGATCGAGAAATACATAAGCGAGCACGGCAAGGATCCCATCAATGGCGATGAAATGACCGTGGACGACTTGGTGGTGGTCAATGCGAGTAAGTGGTGCTGAGCGATGCATCATGAGGAAATGGGCAAATGGGCAAAAATGGAGCAAAATGGGCTGATTTTTGCTTTTTTCACTTTTTTTTTTTTCCAGCGCCTTCGACGGTGAAGCCTCGCCCTCCCAAGTTTTCGTCAGTACCATCGATCTTGTCTGCTCTTCAAAACGAGTGGGACAGCGTGATGCTCGAGTCTTTCACGCTCAAGCAACAATATCAGCAAGTTCGCCAGGAATTGTCGCACGCTTTGTATCAAAATGACGCCGCCACGCGCGTCATTGCACGCTTGAAGAAGGAGCGCGATTCGGCACGAGAGTAAGAAAATGCCCATTGAGAAATTTCCCCCCATCTCACCCTCCCATTTTAGGGCTTTGAAGAGTGTGCAGCAGCATTTGGGCACGGCGGCCCCTGCTGCTGGCGCCGCTGCCACCGCGGACGAGTCTGCTATGGATGTCGATCAATCTGCGCTGCCCGAGGAAGTGGTTGCCAAGCTCACAGAAACCCATGCCACGTAAGAATTCGTTTTTTTTTCCCTTCATTATTTGTTCTATGCGATTTTTCTTCTTTTTTTTTATTGACGCGCCTCCCATTTCCCCCCCCCCCAGATTATCTGCTGGCCGTCGCAAGCGAAAGCCACCAACGGAGTACACGAGTGCCGAGACTGTGCAGACGTTTGGCGCCTTGTCGTCGATTCCGTCGTTGCACACGTCGCGGTCGCCCGGGATCACGTGCGCGGATGTGGACGCGTCGGGCAATCTGCTTTTGACGGGTGGGATGGACAAGCACGTGCAGATTTACGACAAGGCTGCAGGCAAGGTGATTTCGAGCCTGACGGGGCACACGAAGAAGGTGACGAGCGTGGCATTCCGTGGTCAGGAGGGCGTGGAGCACGATGTGGCGGTCAGCGCGAGCGCGGACAAGCACGTGCGCGTGTGGGTGCCTGGCGGCGCCAAGGGATACCACGTTGGCCACAACATCAACGCGCACACTGCCGACGCCACCGCCGTCGACGTCCACCCCAGCCACGACTTGTTTGCCAGCGCCGGTCTCGACAGCAAGTGGGCCCTCTACGACTTTGAAAACGGCGCCACACTCACCGAGGCCGTCGATGCCGACAACCAGTCTGGCTATACCTCTTTGCAATTCCATCCCGACGGCATGATCCTCGGCGCAGGAACAACCGATGGCGTCGTCCGTGTCTGGGATATCAAGTCCCAGTCGGTCGCCGCCTCCTTTGCTGACCACCCTGGAAAGATCAATGCCTTGGCATTCTCCCAGAATGGGTAAAAAAAAAAAAAATGAAAAAAATGAAAAAAAAAATTGGAAAAATCAATGGAAAATGGCCCCCACCCCATCGATTGTCAATTGCTCATCCTTTTTTTTTTATTTAGCTACATCCTGGCCACGGCGTCCGAGGACCAACTCGTGCGCTTGTGGGATCTGCGCAAATTGCAGGTGTCCAAGACGTTTACCCTGGATGCCGATTACAAGGTGCACTCGCTCGCGTTTGACGCGTATGGCCAATTCCTGGCCGTCGGTGGCTCGGACGTGCGTGTCCTCAAAGCCAAGGATGGCAGCCAACTCGCGTCCTTTGCCGACAATTCCGCAGAAATCACCGCGCTAAAGTGGTCGCCCATGGCTGACTCGCTCATGTCTGCCAGCATGGACCGCACTGTGCGCTTCTATGGTGCTTCTGCTTAGATGGACGTCTTTTTTTTTTCTCTCTCTCTCTCCTCCTCACCACCCACGCGACCCTCACCATGTCCCCCCCCATCTCCACCATTTTATCATTTGTCGTCGAATCACACTTCTTGTTATGTTTTGTTTTGATTTCCCTCCTTTTTCCCGCCCCTTTTCTGCTCATTTTAATAAAAAAAAAAGCCATGTTTCTTCAACCATCAAAAGCCAAGGCCAATGTCATGAGCCAAAATTGCCTTTTTTGCGCTTCCAAATTGCCTCGGGTTGAATCTCCTGTTTCTGTGCCATGTGCTTGATCGCCCTGCTGCTGCTGTTGCACACCAGAAAGTGCTATTTTTGGAATGCCACCGGGAAAAAAAAACCTTGTCAAAAGGGCACATTTGACCCTTTTTTTTCCATATTTTATTTTTTTTCTTTCTTTCTTTTCCTCTCCCCATTTTTTTTCTTCTTCTCCATCATGAAGGACGATAAGGTCAAGCCGCAAGTCGTGGTCAATACAGCTCCTCGCCCCTATGTCTTTTGCTTTTATGTCTCTGGCCACGGTAAGCTTTGTTTGGAAAAAAAGAGCTTTTTCACCTCGTTTTGCGGGCTTTCTCGCCCCCCTCCCGCCTACCCTGTTCCTACTCTTTTGCTTGCTCCGACATCGCCCCTTTTTCTTACTTTTGTGACCTTGGAAGCTAATGGAATTGTGCCTTTTATTTCTTTTTTGATTGTAGGTTGGGGCCACGCGACGCGTGCAAATCAGATTATCAGCGACATTCTGCGGCTACCGGCGCAGCACACGGTGTATGTGATTTCCAACGCCTCCAGCTTCATTTTCCAAGGTGTCATCGACATTGGCGCCCACTATCGCCAGGCCGACATTGATGCAGGCGTTGTCCAGCCATTGGCCTACACCGTCGACAGGCACCAAACCATTGACAACTTGCGCCAATTCCTGCGTCGTCGTCCAGACACGCTGCGCACCGAGATCGAATGGCTGCAAAGTGTCCGTGCCGACTGTGTTATCTGCGATGCGCCCTTTTTACCATGGTAAGAGCATCAATTTGATTCATTTTGGGATCCCATGGAGCCCATCCACCCATTGGATGGCCATTTTATGAGCTGACAATGCTCACGCCATTTTTTTTTTCATAGTGCTGCGGCGGCAGGGGCAAAGATCCCCGCGGTGATTGCAAGCAATTTCACGTTTGATGAGGTTTATCACGGACTTTGTGAGGGCGATGCGCTGGACAAGGAGATCCATGAGCTTGTCCAGGTGGTGATTGACGACTATCGCAATGCAGACCTCTTGGTGCGTCTTCCTGGAGCGATTCGGATCCCTTCATTTGAGGCGGCCGACGATCTTGTACCTCAAACCCCCATTGGCGCCACGTCGCGCGGCATTGTCAATGGCAAATTGCAACTGCCCTTTGTCAGTGCGGCGAATGTGGCCAGCAGCCGCGTCGACGGCATCGTTTCTGAGCCATTGCAGCAGCTTCAACGATTCGACCGCCGCATTGTCGACGTGCCACTTGTGTTTCGCAAGCACCACACGCCACGCGACAAGGTCCTCGCGGCGCTGGGCATTCCCAAGGAAATATACGAGTCGCACGGTGTGCTGCTGCTTTCATTTGGCGGCCAGGTCCTCGGCCAGCTCGCGTCTTACCATGCCTCCACGCCTCTACCCCCCGGTTGGATCTGTATCGTATGTGGTACCCCCGATGGCGTCGATTTGCCAAACCTCTTTTACCGCGCACCAAAGGACGCCTATGTGCCCGATTTGACCAATGCCGCCGACGTTGTCCTCGGCAAACTCGGCTATGGCACATGCAGCGAGTGCATTTCCACATCCACGCCCTTTGTCTACGTGCCGCGGCCGCAATTCATCGAGGAGTACGGATTGCGCAAACTAATGGTCGACCAGGGCAGCGCCGTCGAGCTGGACAGGCACGATTTCGAGGCTGGACGATGGGCCGACGCCATTCTCCGAGCAAGCAAGATGCCTGGCACGTGTCGTGAACCGGCGCGACTGGTTGGCCACGACGGCGGGCCCGTGGCCGCCCGTACAATCGAGCAATTCGTCGCAGAATGGCACGCGTTCCATCACACAACCCTCATCACCCATACCACCTTGGCTGAAAAGCCAATTTCCGCTGACACAGCCGCAAACCTTTCATATACCACAGCCATCTGAGCCTTCCCCTTCCCCTCCCTTTTTCCTGTATGCTTTTAGATTCGCCCTTTTTTTTGGCCGCGTAGACAAATGCAAATAAATCATGTGCCACTAATTATTCAAAGAAAAAACGCGTATAAAAAGAAAAAGGTAAAAAGAGAGACGTGGCGCGGTGTGTGTTTTTGATCGTGGATGGTCAAGCCATGGCTGAGAAATACGAGGGAGCCGGCGACGTGGGTTGCGCAATGCTGCCATAGTGGCGTGGCGACATTTTTGGCTCGTGGTACACAGGCGGCCCGTCACAGCGCTTGCTTTGCACCATGTTTAGCAGCGATTGGAGCTGCGTGATCGGCACAGCATGCGGCCGTGGCACCTTGACCTTTTTGTGCACTACTCGACGACAAAAATACATAAACAAACAAAAAAAAAAAGGCTGAGAACTGTGTTTTGTGCCTAAATGGTCGTTTTGCTTACCATCAATGTAAACATCGGTTTCATCAATGATCTCCTAAAGGAAAAATTGCAAAAAAAAAAAAAAAAAAAAAAAAAAAAAAAAAAACGCGTGAGTGACGCGCCGGTGGGCCCTGTGACACGTGTTTTTGCATGGATTTCGGCACGAACCTCGCCAATCAGCTCTTCAATCACGTCCTCCAAGGAAATAACACCAAGAACGGGACCAGGGCCTCCGGGATGGGCTGACACGAGCGCCAAATGACCTGCGGAAAGGGGGAGAAAAAAAAGAGGGCGCAATGAGCTCATTTTGTTGTTTTTTCTTTTTTTTTTTTGGAGTGTAGCCAACGCACTTTTGCCTTCTTGAAAGTAATTGATGATATCGAGACAGCTCGTGTCGGGGGAGGTCTCGGGGAGCATGCTGAGTTGGAACGAGCGCACTGGCAGCGCGTCATCGACATCATATGCAATGAGCTGTTTCACCAACAGCATGCCGACAAAGTGCGTCGAGTCGAGCGGATCCGTGATGGGAATCCGCGAATAACCATGAAACATGATCTAAAATGAGCAAAACAAAGAAGGTGAGAGTGTGTTGTGGAGGCTAAAAGGAGGCAAATGACGCACAACATCCGTGTATCAACTCTTTTTTTTTTTTTTGAACATGTACCTTGTCCACCATGTCCTTGTCGATGATCGCGTCCAGCGACAGGGTAAATACGTCTTGGATGGGCGTCATGACCTGCGACACGCGCTTCTCGCGAAGATCAAGTACCGACCCGATGATTTGCACCTCGTCCTCCGTCAGACCATCGGCCGTGTCCTCCGACCGATGCAGAGACACGAGCGTTTTCAGCCCTAAATCACAATAAAACAAAGGCGCGTGATCAGCGGCGGGGGCTGTCAGCGCTTCCTTTCCTTCTTGACACTCGCCAGTCCAAACTTGAAACAAGCATGTGGCCTACCTGCTTTCTTGTAGACCGTGCCATGATTCTTGCCGAGGAAATAATCGAGCAACAGTGCCGTTGGGTAGCCCAGGGGGCACATGAGATACATGAGCACAAGCACAAAGCTGCAAAAAAAAAAAAAAAAAAAAAAAAAAAGAGGTAGAAAAGACGCGTTAGTAAGCTGATTTTCACCGCCGACGCGCTCCCATAGGCTGTGGGTGCCCTTCCCCTTTTTTTCCATTCCTACTTTGCGCATTTGGCACCAATGGAGAGACCATAGCGGACGCAGAGAGCTAGAATGATAAAAAAAAATCAACAAACAGCAATTTTAGTGTTCGCATGAGTGTTCGTGGTGCCTTGATTGCCACAGAATCTGTTGCATATGCCTCATGACCACCTGAATGGCTGTTACATACATTGAGGAATCACTCTGTGTTGCAGATGTTGCAGAAAAAGAAAACGTGACAAAAAAAAAAAAAAAAAAAAAGAAAGAAAAAAAACGAAAAGACGCGTGTGAGAGAGAGTGTGTGTTTGCATATTTGGCATCGATGACTCTGCTTACTCGCCAAAGACGACGATGAGCAACGTTGAAAAGAGGACAGCCTGCCAGCCGGCGCCAAAGAGCGAGTCGAGGATGATGGGCAGGGTTTCGTTCACAATGACATTGGCGAGCAGCAGGGTGACGAGAACCCAATGCTTGCCGTGATCGAGGACGTGCAGCACCTTGGCGGCATTGCGCTTTTCGGCGGGCGATCCGCTCTCCTTGATCACCTGCAGCGTGGTCAAATCCAGGCCCATGAGGCCCAGTGTCAGACCAGCAAACACGGCACCCAGCAGCACAAGAAGCACGACCGAGATAAGCTTCATCGCATACACCAGCGGCACAGAATCATCATCATCATTGGCAATCGTTGTTTCAACAACATGGCGCGCGTGTGACGAGTCAATATCGCTTCCAGGGAGAAAATAAAACAGTGCAAAGAACCAGAGAATAACGACAGACAAACGGACGAGGGCACGGAGCATGTAATTGGGGTGATGACCAGACCACAGAAAAGACAACGTGTGTGTAAGAAAAAGAAAAAGAAAAGAAAGAAAGTGGAGAAAGAGGGCCGCCCTCCTTTTTTTTTTTTATTATCGGCGGAGCAGCGGACAGAGAGCGAGGCGCCAGCGATGAACAAAAAGACCGACCCCATTTTCATGCATGATTTCATGCCAAAATAAGGAGGGGACCAGACCAAACCTGTTTTTGTTGACACTCCCCAAGGGGCGAGGCATCTTTTCGTCTCTCCCATTCACCACTCGAGCCATCTTTTCATTGTTTAGACGCGCTCGCAAGGAGGTAATTTACCTCTTCCAAGGGGCGGTCAAAGGCATGTCATCCTTAGATTGTGAGGCGCTCTGATACAAAAAAAATCATGCGTGCACACTCCTCTGCATCTCATTTTGTGCATTTCCAGGCCCAAACACACCGTGCGTAGCACTCTCTCACACATCTGCAATTGTTTGGTTAGATCCCGGTCGGTCAAAATTACGACGCTCATCATGCCGTGCGAATCGTCGAGGCTTTTTCCCTCCCTAAGCGCCGATCAGACGCTCTTCATTAAGATTTCAATGATGTGGCAAGGGGGTTTCGATGGACAGGGAACAGCGAAGCTTGTTTGGATTGTCCCTGGAGGTGCAAGCAAAGTGGGCAACGTGAGGGGCAAGGCACCAAGCAAGTTTTTTTTTTCTTTTCTTTTTTTTTTTTGCTTGTACTGTGTGTATTGTACACCCGACCCGAGGCTGCATCGCATTCTGCAGGCAAGGGCGTGTACGTGCACGCGGCACGTGGGCAGACTTTGTGCATATTTTTTGCCTATACGGCCCAATTGGATCAATTTTGAACGAATACTGTAACCTCTTTATCATACAAGTCCACCAAATGGTAAAGAAAACTTGGCTTGTTGCGTCTTGGTGGCTTCAGACATCAGCCATGTCAAACGCAGTATCATACCGTAGTGCAGTAGCGACCACAGTAGTACCTCGTTATAACGTAATTCAAAATTTTTGAAAACGATCGACTACGTTATAAAATCTCTCACACGTGACTTTTGTAAAATTGGTGGGTGGAGAAATGTGACAAGAAAACAAAAGACAAGAAATACAATCGCAAACAGATACGGTTTATTGAAATGTAAAACGATTCTCTATTTATACAAAACGTGAAAGGACAATGGTATCAGATCGTGAGATGCGGAGAAACGCTGTAAGAGAGAGCTGTCGAGACTCTCCGTATCTGAGGCAAAACATACTATCTGTCGCTTTGCATCAATTGTTAAAAGACCTCGGATCGGTATCAAGGGCGTTTGTTTCAATCCATTGAATGCCATCGATGAGTATACACATGGGGCTGATCAGGGCATGGGCATTGAGCCGGTGAAACCAGCGCCTGCGGCGCGCGGCTTTTTCTTTTTTTTTTTTTTTATATTCTATTTTTGCCATGCTTGGCCCGAGCTCGTGGCTGGTCATAGCCGAGCCACGACTCTGCATGTCTGGATCATTTGTATTAAGGGCATTGATGGATGCATCACGTATTGAGCGCGTACAATTAAATGTGAGAGCATAAAGGATGATAAAGGTGCGCATTCCTTATTATGGGCATCATGATTACAGTGCGATGCGGATGACGGCCCGACAGCGGCCTGAGCGAGAGCGGGGAATCAAACCCCAGATTGGGAAGGAGCGTCGGAGCGACGTGTGCGGCAATTGCCTATTTTTTCACAACACTGGTAAAATACAAGGTACGCGCCATTGCGCGTCTAAACAACTTGATCGCTTATGCTCTGAGGACGGCAAATACAACATTACCCCCTCTCAGTCTCTGACGACACTTCCATCTTGTCGTACGCAGAGCTGTACCTAGGATATATGAGCGTTGCGATTTTTTTTTTTTTTTTTTTTTTTTGCTTCCAACTCGCTGCGTCATCATTCAATTGCGTCTCTTCCTCTTGGCGACTCTAATGGGGACGTCCTGGGCGCTATCATAATTTTTGCGCTTGCTTTTCGCCTTGCGAGGAATATTGTACGGCTGTCCACGTTTTCGCCAGTAGCGAACAATGGTATTGACATCGTCAAATTGGCTAGGCTTCAGCCAAAGATCCTCACTGGAGTCAAATCCTTTCCAGCGGGTGAGATATTCATAATCTTTGCCATCGGCTCGGTGGTCTATAATCGCCTCTACCTCATATCGGTGCTGTTCGTCTTCAATTGGGTCGACCAAGACTGTTTTCAGCTGTGAGGGAGGATAAATACTTGGCAACAACTTGCCAGTCATGTCTTGCAACACATAGGCTCCACCTGCATTGCGTCGTACCACCTTGAATGGGCCTGTGTAACGCGCTTCAAGTTTACTTGCGCGTGTGGGATTGATCAAGGCCACAAAAGTGCCGGGCTCGATATCGACAATGCGATGTTTCTTGTTAAAGGCGGCTTGAGCGGCCTCTCGGACTTCTTTTGTCCTTTGCGCGATGGCTGGGAAGACGAGCCTTTCCATGTCACGTATAATATTTTTTCTTTTCGTCATTGCACGTGTCGTGCTTGCGTGAGATGGCACG
>JAIWZP010000101.1:0-33705 GCA_025201375.1 Gongronella butleri
GATTTGACACGTGTTAACTCGCGCTTCAGTGGTCCAACCGGCTGGTCTTGATCATCAAATCGATGCACCAGGAGTACGACTTGCAGATGAGGTTTTACAGCTCCTTGGTGTGTGCGAGTTGTGCTGTTCTCATGTAAAGATTTTTGCAAAATTTGCAATTGCTTGTGACTGAGCAGAAGAATCGCGCTCTTTTTTTTTTGGCTTTTTTCTTGATTTTGCCCTCCGGCCTATCTTGTGATGCAGGTTTGGCATGATTCTGAGGACCTCATTTGCCGATTTTGGTTTGACGGCTCGTTTCCGCCAAAATTTGCAATATGCTTGGACAGCGGCCATTTGACTCCCAAGTGATGTTTCTCACTTGCCTCATGGCGGTGCGACGCGTTGCGGGGCCCGGCAAAGCTTTGCTTTTGAGAAACAAGCGATTGAAGGCTAAAGACAACAAGTTTTTGCAAATTTCTCCCATTCTCAAGCCTTTTGTGCAATTTTGCGTGTAGCATGGATGAAACCCTGTCCTTCATTCACATTATGTATTAATTTTCCAAGCAATTGGATGGCAACATCGCTCGTAATCTAGCATTCAAGTTGTTAAACTGCAACCTCTCCTTTACAAGCCATTTGCATTCGCAGCTGGTGCCAGACAGCTAGCTGCCTGTGGATGCTAATGAAAGAGTTGATGCTCATCCGTCTCAAAAATGAGCCGGAGAAGTCGATGTGTGACAGACATAAACAGGCTGTGATCAATAAACGTGCTGTCGCGCGCAAATTGCCCTTGATGCCCGCGACACTTGAGCACCCACGACGCGCATGGTATTTCATTGAATGCTGCATTGACCCCTTTGCCTGAAAACATGCACATTCCAGGAGCCTGTTGTGTTTGTGTAGCACTCAAAAAGTCTCAAAAAAAAAGAAACGCGCCATTTTTATTCTCTTTTCACGTAACAATCGCCTTTGCACCAGGATCAGGAAATGTTCCACGGATTTTTTATTTATTATTTATTTATTCATCTTGACAATTGTATACTCTAAGCAAGGGGGGTGGATGAATGTATGAAACTTATGATTTTTTTGATTTTTGATTATTCTGATGGAGAGTACACCATGTCCTTGAATTTTCTGCGCATAAATTTGGGGTTTGGACCGCAATGGCCGTACCCGTCGTCTTCTTCGATGCAGATGGTGCCGTCTGGGCAGTCATTTAGGCCCACAATACAAGCGCGCCCGGCGTCCGTATCCACAGCAAGGATGCCTGGGGTCGGTGCAACGAGCGCAGAGCCTGTAGCTCTTGCAGACAAACTACCTGCTTCCGATCGCTGCTTCATGGCTATCATTCATTCATTGTCCCGCGCAAAAAAAAAAAAAAAGAGCAAATGAGGTTAAAGGCGCATTTTTTGACTTTTCAATGACTTACGCAGCACCAGACACGTGCCCAAGGACGTAAACAGAACATAGCATTCTATTAAGAGGGTCCAAATACAAGCATGCATTATTTTCTTGGTAAAATGACAAGCTTTTGGAAGAAAATGTCAAAAAGAAGAGCGTTTCAATGAAAATTGTTGAAAAATACTTGGCTGTCGCATCTTTTGTTTGTTACTCGAGTGGAAAAAACACATTAGAAAAAAAGAGGCTATGCGATGGAACAAATACGCACATCAGGAGGCATTTGGTACCATTGATCGTTCTGGAACGATGATTGTCGCCGTGAAGTTGGCAATCAATTCCAACTTTCATGCACACGGGGCTATGATATGATAGCGTGACAGGAGACTAGGTCGACGCGCCATTGCCCAATTTGGAACAAGGGCAGTTGTGGGCGTCGCTCGTCGAATGCCCCCTTCTCTTTTTGCCTTTTCCCCTTTTCTTCATATATCCATGACCTCATGACGGCGTCCTTGCCTCAGCAGCAGCAGCAGCCGTCGCAAGAAAAGGAGCAAGGTGATTCAAAGTGGCACGAGACCGAGCTGCCGACGGAGCAAGAAATTGAGCACACTTTATTGTCGCTGGCGGCCGAGCCGTCGATCCTCGTTGACTATACCCCCAGACACACGACCGGCGCACGCGCGTCAACGGCTTTGCCCGGCTCCATCAGCACGTACCGAGAAAGACGCGTTCAGCATTATCAGCAGATAGCAGAGACGGAAAAAGGACACAAAAATGCAAATTACATGGATTCGCCCGTGGTGCGACGCGAGCTCGGCGTCAATCCTGCCGTCGCAGACATCGATGCGCAGGCCAAGCCATTGCCAGCCACTAAAACTGCATCAGGGTAGGAACGCCATGAACAAAAAAAGAACAAAAAAAAAAGGAAAATAGAGAAAAAAAGCGCGAATTCACGCATTTTTTGATGCCATTGGAGTAGGAAACGTGAGTGGCAGGCGAGTGACTTTGAGGTGGGCAGCAACATTGGCACGGGCAAATTTGGCAGCGTGTATGTAGCGCGTGACCAAGCATCGCGCACGGTCGTTGCCCTCAAAATCCTGATTAAAAACGAATTGGTGGACGCTGCGATTGTTCCCTTTGTCAAGCGCGAAATTGAGATTCACGCACACCTGGAACATCCCTATATCCTGCGTCTGTACGGCTACTTCCAAGACAAACACCATTTGTACCTCGTTCTCGATTATGCAAGCCAAGGCTCATTGTACGACAAGCTCGGCCAGCTTGGCAAATTGGACGAAGTGCTCACAGCCAGGGTAGGCACTAGGCAGCTCGTTCCTCGGATCAAAGAATCACCGTTGCGGGGCCAGGCCGTCGCGGATCTGATCTTTTTTTTCTCTCTTTTTTTTTTTTTCTTTTTTTTTTTTTTTAGTGCATTTCGCAGGTGATTGATGCGCTAACCTACGTGCATTCGCTTGGCATCATCCACCGCGACATCAAGCCGGAGAATAGTAAGCTGATTGAGATGAGGGGCGGGGAATCAGGAACGAGGCTTGCCATTTGCTTAATTAGCTTCTTTTTGCGGACTAGTTCTAGTAGATCGCAATGGCACGCTCAAGCTGGCGGATTTTGGTTGGTCGGTGCATGATCGACATGGCCGGCGCAGGACATTTTGTGGCACATTAGATTACATTCCACCAGAAATGATTGAAGGGCGACCGTACGACCACCGCGTCGACATTTGGGCGCTGGGCGTCTTAGCGTACGAATTGGCCGTTGGCGTCCCGCCCTTTGAGCATGACGACTTTAATGACACCTACCAGCACATCCTGCGCGTGCAGTTCACCTTTCCAGATCATCTTTCAGCGAATGCCCGTGATTTTATCTCATTGGCGCTTAAACGCCTCGCTTTTGCCCGCGCATCCCTCGAAACATTACAGAATCACCCTTGGCTGAAGGCGGTCGCAGCAGCATGAAAATAAAAAAAAGGCAAAGCCCTGTTTCGTTCTATTTTTTTGGGTTTTTAGGGTTTTGCCATGCTTTTTTTTTCTTTTTTGTTTCATTTGGACTTTTGAGAAGCTATTTTTACACGCGCTGCTGCTGTGTGACATGGGAGTCTATCGTCTGACAAAAATAAAGCAGAAAAAGAATGTTTTATTAGACGCATGGTGGGCAAAACAAAAGAAAAAAAGAGGGTGACTATGACGTAAAAGAGACGAAATGACAAATGACGAGGCAAAAAAAAAAAAAAGACAAAAAGAGATATACACGAAGGAGGAGGGAAGGAGAGGGAGGGAGAGAGAGTGGAAAAGTGATAGGCGCGTTTACATGACGATGCGAGGCTCAGTGATGTTTTCAGCAATGGACTTGTGGGGTAGGATGGAGCCACCATTGACCGAGACCTCGTCCTTGATGGTGACGTCGTCGCCAAGGACGGAACAGCCCTCGAGGCGAGACCATCGGCCCAAAGTGGAATGCCAGCCAACAATGGACGAATGCACCCAGGCATAGTCCTGGACCTTGACGCCCTCGAGGAGAACGCAGCGATGCAGGCGCACACCGTCGCCAATGACCACATTGGGACCAACAACGACGTTGGGCCCGATCTGGCAACCCTTGCCAATCTTCGCGGAGGGGTGGATCAGGACATTGCCCTTGTGGATGTAGTCGAGCGTGGGATTGGCAAGCTGCTCAGGCTGCGTCTTGGCCAAGTGAGTGAGATACAGGCAAGTGCCCGTCAAAAAGTCCTTGGGCTGACCGACATCCATCCAGAAACCCTCGAGATCAAACGTGTGCAATTGGTTGTCCTTGGCAATGAAGGGGAAAACGTCCTTTTCAATCGACGTGGGCTTGAGCTGTGCCGGAAAGAAAAAGATAAGTGATCTGTTTTTTTTTTGCTCGTTTTTTGTCGTTTTTTTTTTTTTTACCTCGATGCGGTTCAAGACAGAGGGATTCAAGACGTAGATGCCAGCATTGATCTTGTTACTGATGAAGTCCTTGGGCTTCTCGACGAAGCGCTCAATCTTGGAGGGGTGGCCTTCTTGGTTGACAATGACACCATACTTGGAAGGCTCCTCGACGCGGGTGGTCACGATGGAACCCTCGTTGCCGTGACCCAAGTGGAAATCGCGCAACTTCTCAAAGGGATAGTCGCAAATCACGTCGCTGTTCAACACGAAAAAGGGCGAGTCATCCTTGGCGAGGATGTCGCGCGCCAGGGCAAGGGGGCCGGCAGTACCAAGGGGCTCCGTCTCCACAGAGAAGGTGATCTTGACATTGTACTCCTTCTCGTATTCCTTCAGCGCCGCAACCATGATCTCGGGGCGATAGTTGACAGCCAACACAATATCTGTCACACCAGCCTAGCAAGCGAATAAAAAAAAATAGGGACCACATTGTGAGCCACGCCCCGTTCGTTTACAATTGCTCTCTCTCTCTCTCTCTCTCTCGTTCGCCTTGCATCGCCTCCAATTCGCGTGTGTCGCTCTTTTCATCCTCTTTTTACCTTGGCCAAGCCTTCAATTTGATGCAAAATCATTGGTCGATTCGCGAATTCGACGAGAGGTTTGGGAAGAGTCAATGTAAGGGGTCGCAAGCGAGTGCCGAAACCTGTCAAGACGAAAAAAAGTGTCAGACCCGCCCGAGGCAATTTTTTTCTATGCACAGGCATCCAATAGGCCACTTACCACCGACGAGAATAATGGCCTTCATGGTATCAATAGAGAGTTGTGAGGGGGAAATGCAAAAAGCAAGATGATGGAAAAGAAGAACAAAAGGGAAAAAGAAAAATGGTTGAAAGAAATCGAACAGAAATAGACGGAGTTTGCTCTTAGTGCCTTGGAAAAAAAATCTTTAAAAGGTTAGGTCCCCGCTCTTCCGACCAATCGCTCTTCAGCGCCCGCCAACCTGGCTTTGAATCGAAAAAAGCCTTGGCTCTCGAGGATGTCGATCTTTTTTTTTGCTCGTTTTTTTTTCCCTCCCATTCCCAAAATGAGTAAAACACCACACCTCGCCAATAAGGCACCCACTAGCACGCTAACCAACACGCTCGATATCTTGACGTCCAAACTGGACGCCGCAAGGCACCAGTACAAAGTCGCAAAACGCCTTGTAAAGCGCGAGTCTCGCTTCCCCTCCCCCTATTTTTTTTATCCTTGTTGCCTCCCCGGGGTGGCTCACAATTTTTTCCCTCCTTTTTTTTTTTTCTTTTTAGATCCACCAGAAGCACCTTTGTCACGCGTCGTCTGCTCGCACACTGAGGCGTGACCTCGCTCAGGCCCTCTCCTATTATCCCGTCAAGCAGCCACGCCGCCCACACGTTCCCCCTGTTGGTCTCGTCTCCTTGCTCAAGACGCCAACGGACAGCCGCCTCGTCGCCCCTGAAGACACCGCCAACTCGCACGTCGTTTGTGTTTTTGGAGCAAAAATCACGGTCCTCGCCGACCGCGTCTGGCTCTGCATGCGAATTTCTAATGCATCACCGGATCAAAGGTAAAAAAATAAAAAAATAAAAAAAGGAGGCCAGGCATCCCGCGCCGCGTCCAGAGCGTTCCACGTCATAGATCTATTTACTTTTTTTTTTTGCTTTATAGCTTGCAATTGGCCCACATGTTCAGGGTCACACCATCGTTATTGCTGCCTGTTCAAATGCAGCGATCCACGTTACACACTGTACCTGTTGGTGCCGACAATCTGTGTCTTTTTGCAACGTGTTCTCTTGGCAGCTCACCAATTGCTTCCTTTAAAGAGACCCCCCTGGCTTGCCGCTATAGGATCCAAGACCAATGGCATACATCCGCTGCCACGCTACCACTTTGGGTCGATCCCGCACAATGGATGCGGGAAAATATTGGTAAAAAAAAAGCAAGTAAAAAAATAGCCAATGCTTGGCTGACGGCCAAATTTAGATCACATCGCAATGTGGGCACCGCTTTATTACCCATTTGCCATCAACCATGTTTCAATGCCCCTGGACCCTGATTGGCTTACCTGTGTAAGTGTCTACCTAGAGTGGAAAGCTAGTTTGGTTCTAAGCCAACTTTATTTTTTGACTTTTTTTTTTGGTGCGCACAGACGGACAACGTGCATTACACAAAAGATCAGCTCTATGCCAATGGCACTTTCTATACCACGGACAAGTCCAAGCTCACATCCACTGTCTCTGACGCGCCGCACTCGATGTCGTCACGTCAATTGCGCCAATTGCTGCTTGCATGGACAGATCACGCCCATTGCCTTGATACCATCGTTAACGACCAGTTCACCATGCCTTCGCGCAAGCACCAGCAACTCTTTGCCTGCCGCGAACACTCTCTCACTCAATTGCAGTCCTTGCAAACCGACGAAAAACGCGAATAATAAATAAAAAAGGCATTTAAAATGGCTAATTTGGTGATTTATGTGTTACTGTACGTATTGCGCACTACATTATTGTCGAAAGCACTGATATGCCTCCATGGCGTGACGTCATGACCTACATCTAGCATTGACATCACTGGCAGCTTTTGAGTTGAAATGCAGGGACCGTGTTTGATCCGGTCCCGCTGATCCCGGCTATCATACGTATTAGCGCAAGATTTGCGCCTGTTCTGCGGATCTTACTGTATCATAAACACCGGCCCACTGAGTGTAGGGTCCAGCGATCGGCATTTCATTATTCGTGCGCTAAAAAAAAAAAAAAAAAAAAGGAATTTGGGGTAGCTACTGTACCTAGCTATGATACTGCAAATCGAGAAAAACGCGTGATTTGACCAAATGACACAAGTGTACAGTATGATATCATTATCGGCAAGAGAGGATCAGGTCAACTCCATCTTGTTGACGACAGATATGATAGCAAATCATAAGCAAGCATCAATCCA
The DNA here is from genome assembly GCA_025201375.1 of Gongronella butleri. NCBI lineage: Eukaryota > Fungi > Mucoromycota > Mucoromycetes > Mucorales > Cunninghamellaceae > Gongronella > Gongronella butleri. Next base: position 7,236 of record JAIWZP010000101.1, read on the forward strand.
GATCGACATGCATCTCGATCTCTCAACGTCTCAAGCCTCAATCCGTGGAAAATTCGTGAAAATTGAAAATCGAGATTGCTCGATTGCATGCCCCACCAAAAAAAGCCTGTTCCCAGTTCTACGTACAGCATACAGTACACCACCATACAGTATGATAATGCTGTACACCACGTCTCGACATTTTTTGTAGATCGCGGTGAAATTGACACCATTCGAAAGAGACACACTCCACCAATGTCATTTTCAGATTGTTTGTTCGCCACTTCGCCCGATGGACAAAATTTGCACGCTTGCAAAAGTCGATCAATCATTAAACAGTAGGACCTCGATATATGATAACTAAAATCAGAATTTTGGAGTTTGAGCAATTTCGTTATATATTTCACAGCCAAATTTCGCTATAGCGCCTTATGTCACAGGATAATAGCAGTGCGGCCAAGCCACCAAATTTTCGTTATATAAAAAAATTCGTTATACGTACAGTATCGAGGTTCGTTATAACGAGGTCCTACTGAATTACGTACAGTATTTATTTTCTACTGTACAAATTCAATTTGATCGACAACTGCAAAAACAACAAACAGTGTTTTTAACGTGTCACAAGAAGCAGCTGTTGAATCTCTACTGTATGATATCGGATGAATTTCATTTCATCGCGATCCGATCAATACAGTAAACTGACAGAGAAAGCAGCTTTTTACAGTACCTACTGTATGTATCATACGACAATTTCTTCTGCAATTGCCATTTGTTCGACAACGGCCGAGTCGACCCTCGATTTTTACAGTATTGCAGATTTGCTTATAAACCGGGGGCCGAAGCATCTACAGTAATGGGACCACTTTCCCGCCGCTAGCTTGCGTTTGAAAATTTTGCATCGGCCATTTCACCAGCCTGCAGAAGTCCACTCAGCGCACAAAAATGTGCAAAATAAAAAAATGCAAAAATAAAAAAATCCATGCAATTTACACACCTTAATTTGGAAGTGTCAAACCTTAAATTCTTGCAAAAAAATCTCGCCCAAATTGTAGGCACTTTTCTCGGTCGATCGTCGTTCATGCGTCACTCTTATTGGGCACTTTCTCAATTTGAGGCGACGTGCCATTTTGTACGCCAATAGTAAATTGTCGGGGTTACCTGTTTGGGATGCATTGACGAGTCGGAGTTCGAATTTTCCCGCTTTTGGGATTTAAATGTGTGACCCCTGAATTTTTGAAAAGTGGTCGTAGCGCCTTAATGTATTAAACTTTTTTGTTGCAAATTTTGCACTGGAACAGACGCGATCATTTTTGAGCGGGATCAGCCACGCAGGTGGTGAGATAAATGCAAAATAAACCAAATACAGTATTGGTGTTATTTTGGAATTTGCAGGTTCAAAAAAAATCGGGCAGACCCATCGCGAGCACTGGGCTGTCGTTCGTGCCGTGACGCAATTTTATCGGCGGGCAAGTAGACTGTAAAAAAATTTCTGGAAGCACAAAAGTTCGTCAAAGTTGGAAAAACACGCATTCTTCTCGATTTTAAAGTGCAAGTTTGTACTTGTTGAAATGCAGCGTACTGTATGAACATACGGTACAGTAGCACGCTGCTGCAGGCATTGAAACCACATTACGCGTCACGTACTGTCCATTGTGATTTACTGTAAAAATGCATGGATCAACCCTTAAATTTGTACGTAGGTACTGTACGCATCATGTCATAGATTAGAATCCCAAAATCATCTTTTTTTTTTTTTTTGCAAGTTGCAACATTGCATGCTTCAAACCCATTTTGCCCTGAATCGCTGTATCATATGCCATGACGTTTTTTCCCACCTTCCCCTTTGGGTTGATGGCAATGCAGCGGAACTCAGATGGATGGCGATCAAGTTCCACCCAAGGACCGGCTTTGGCAAATTATCATAATCGATTATGCAGCAATAATGAAGAGAGCTTTAATTTTTTCCAAGTAATGTACAAAACAATGACGTGCCACATAAGCATACAGCTGGAATCCGAGAGAATGAATAAAAAAAAAGAATGGAGAGCGGGGTGGTGAGAGAGGAAATGGGCTAAAATCATAAAAAAATGGGGAAAAGTGGGGGGGGGGGAAAGGAAGCAGGGACTCCATTTAAAATCTATCACAAATCTATGACGAGTTGACTTGGCCATCGTTGGAAGGGGTTGTTTCAAAGGGAGGAGGCGCTTCCACCTGCTAGTGAGTGCGAAAAAGGGGGATTAGGATGCGCCTAAAGCTATTTTCTTTGTCTTTCTCCTCATGAACTTACGTTTGGCTTGCGAACGTATTCATCATAGACGGTCTTTTCTTCAAAGGGACGCATGCCAAGGGTGTTTTCCATATCTTCACGGGTGATGACCTCCTTTTCAAGCAGGAGCTTGGCAACCTTTTCGACATCGGCCTTTTTGTCGTTGAGCAAGTCGATGGTGCGCTGATAGGCCTCGGTGACCATCTTGCGCGCCTCGTCGTCGATCAGGGAGCCGGTCTGCTCGCTGTATGGCTTTTGGAATTGCTGCTCCTGCTGCGGATCATAGAACGACAGCGGACCGACCTTGGGGTTCATGCCGTACGTCGTCACCTGCGCATAAGCCATCTTGGTCACCTTTTGCAAATCGTCCTGCGCACCCGTCGTAATCGAACCAAAGAAGATGGACTCGCTAAAAGTTGAAGAAAATGGTGTCAAAGGGATATTTTTCTACTTTTTTTCTCTTTTTTTTTTTTACTTACCTGACACGGCCGCCAAGAGTCATGCACATGCGGTCCAGCAGCTGATTCTCCGAGTAGAGGTACTGGTCCTTGGGCAGGTATTGGGCATAGCCAAGGGCGGCGACACCACGAGGGATGATGGACACTTTGAGCAAGGGGTCGGCGTATTTGAGGTACCAGCCAGCGACGGCGTGGCCGGCTTCGTGGTACGCGACAATCTTCTTCTCCTCAGGCGACAGAACGCGCGACTTTTTCTCAAGACCAGCAATGACGCGCTCAATGGCCTGCTCAAAGTCGGCCTCGGTGACGCTGTCCTTGTGGTGGCGTGCAGCAATCAGGGCAGCCTCATTGCACACATTGTGGATGTCGGCACCCGAGAACCCGGGCGTCAGGGCAGCAAGCTTGCGCGCAAGCAAGTCCACGTCCTCGGTCGTCTTGATGGGCTTGAGATGCACGTGGAAAATCTGGGCGCGACCGCCAATGTCGGGGCGATCAATCGCAATGTGGCGATCAAAGCGGCCAGGGCGCATCAATGCAGGATCAAGCACATCAGGTCGGTTTGTACCCGCCAGCACGACCACGTGCTCGCTAAAAAAAAAGGAAGGGGGGAATAAATGAATAAATGTCGATTATTCAGTTTTTTTTCTTTAGGTATACCTCGATCCAAAGCCGTCCATCTCGACGAGCAGCTGGTTGAGGGTACTTTCACGTTCATCGTTGCCGCCCATCTGACCACCCTTGCCACGGGCCTTGCCAATGGCGTCGATTTCGTCGACAAAGATGATACAGGGAGCGTTTTTCTTGGCATTGGCGAACAAATCGCGGACACGCGAGGGACCGACACCGACAAACATCTCGACAAACTCGGAGCCTGACACGCTGAAGAAGGGCACACCGGCCTCACCGGCGGTCGCCTTGGCCAACAGAGTCTTACCGGTACCTGGAGGACCGGAAAGGATGGCACCGCGAGGAATGGTGGCGCCGAGGCGTTCATAAACCTCGGGATGCTTGAGGAATTTGACGAATTCCATGATTTCCTCCTTGGCTTCGTCAGCACCGGCAACATTCTTGAATTTGACCTTGACATCGGTCTCCTGGTTAAACATTTTGGCCTTGCTCTTGCCAATGCCAAAGATGCCTTGGCCGGCACCGCCAGGGCCACGCTTGGTCATGTAGTACAGGACACCCAAGAGCATGACAGTCGGGGCAAAGTGGAGAGCCGTGTTGAGAAGCGAGATTTCATCATGATACGTAACTGGGATGCGTTCGTTGGAAGGAATGCCCAGTTCAATCTGTGCCTCGTCCAATTTGCGCTCGAATGAATCGACGGTGCCAATGCTGAAAGTGAACGATTGCTGCGACGACACACCCATGGATTGGGCCTCGGGGCGTAAGTGCACGCGCACACGATTGCGATTGACGACTGTCAAGCGGTCAACGAGGCCCTTGTCGAGCAATTGTGTACGGAACCCTTGCCATGTGATCTCGCGCGATGGACCCTCGTTGGAAGATGACAATTTCCACAGCAGCCACGTACCCGCGGCCGTGCCAAGCACCATGTTGGCATTGAGGGTCACATCATGCTTGTTGTTGTTGCCATTGTTGCCGTTATTGCCACCGCTGCTGCTACTGCTGTTGCTGCTGCTCTTGGTTGCCTGGCTGCCACTGCCGGCATTGCTGCTGCTCGAGGGCTTGCTGGCGCTTGGTTTCGCGTCGGACGCGTCGGACGCCTTCTTGTCCGAGGTGCGCTTCGGCTTGGCGTCCTTGCCAAAGAAGCTTTCGAAGCCCTTGGGGATGTTGAACGGCTTGTTGTCCTTGTTGTCCTTCTCGGACGAGAAAAGGCGGCGCTGGCGAGACTGGCGCACCAAGGTAGCGGCCGACGTGGATCGTGCCGTCAAAACACGGGTAGATCCAGGGCCGATCTTGGCCAAGCGAGTCAACATTATAATAAAAAAAAAAAGAGGAAGGGGAAAGAGGGAAAACGTAAAAAGGCGAAGAAAGGGGTAGAGAAAAGAAAAAAAAAGAGAAACAACGATGGTGAATAAACAGGGCCAGGTGCCGCAATTCGTCACCCCCTTCCTCTTTTTGGATAAAAAGTCAGCCAAACCTCGGCAACATGGCAAAATTCCGGGCACTCGCTGTCCAAAAAAAAAAAAAAATATCATTCGTTTTAAAGACGTGTTTTTCAAACAAAAAAAAAATTCATACAATGAGAAGCTTTATTCGAGGGTGTTTAAAGCGAAGAAAAGCGAGGGAGAACAAAATTGTCTAATTTGAGAGGAATTGGGATGATGGATTTTTGGGGGGAAAAGGGATTTGGAGGAATTGAGGATATTTGTGAATTTAGAAACCCATTTCTTCCTTGGTCAAGACACCCAAGTCGGTCTTGAGGGGGGCCAATTCCTTGAGGTATTCCTCATATTGGCTGTCGTTCTCGACCTTCTCCTTGAGACCCTCAAAGACGCGCACGGCAGTGGCGTAGTCGTTGACGCGGCGCGAGGCCTTCAAGGCGGACTCGACGACAGCGACGGGGGGGACCAAATCATAGGCAAAGGCGTTGTTCAAACCGCGTTGGAGCTCAAACAAGTCCTCGACACCGTCGAAGAACTTGACGTAGCGGTCAGCCATCGCCTCATAGCTCTCCTCGGCGTGAGCAGAGTACATACGGGTCGTCATCACTGTCAAAAACAAGAAAAAAAACGAAAAAACACCATAAACATCCGAATCTTCAGGCTGTATCATCGTGATCACACTTACCGGCAGGACGAGCAATGGCGGTGCGGGCGACGGAGGCACGAGCAGCCTTGGCGATGGTGGTGCGAAGCATAATGAAGAGTGGGGATAAAGGGTTGAAAAAAAAGAAAAGCGAAAAAGAAAAACAAAAAGGCTTTGCCCGCGAGATTTTTTTCAATCCTGATTTGATGCGGACCGCTGCTCAAAAAAAGAGCCTGGCCTTGTTCAAACGCCTCTGGCCAAAGTCACACCCGCCGGACTCCCCGGAACACTTTAAAATCACCTCATTGGTCCTTTTTCATTGCGGTTTACATCTGTCAATAGCCATTCTTTCGTCACACACACACTTCTTGCCGCTTCTGCTTCTTTTATTTTTCGCTTTTTGCCTTCATTTGTTTTTTTTGGGGGGTATTGGGCATTTTTTTGGGCATTTTTATTCTATTTGCAAGAATTGAGTGACAAGAACGAATTGCGCGCACGCGTCAGCTACACAAAAGGGCATCCATTGAGTTAAAAGAGCCACATGTTCATGCAATTGGTCGTATGTCGCACATGAATCTGTCGGCGCGATCAAAGAAAAGATGCGGGACGCCTTGATTGGCTCGGTTGACAGGCAATAGGCCATTGGGTCCCAATCTGACTCATTTTTTCAATGCCATCATCTAAGAAATAAAAAAAGAGTTGTGCCTCATACTTTTTTTTCTTTTTTTCTTTACTCTTTACTCTCCTTTTTTTCCTTGTTTTGCCCGCACGGCCTTGTTTTTTGTTGCTTATGTCGCCTGCTACCAATACCAATGGCGTGGACCCGTCGCTCAAGTCTATTCTCAAGACGCTGATCCACCAACCAGACGACTTTACAGCCGACGACGCTACGCAGGCTATCAACGAGATCATGCGCGGCGACGCTGCGCACAGCCAGATTGCCGCGTTCCTTGTCGGTCTGCGATTGACACACAAGGACGCTGATCCGACCATTGTGGCTGCTTGTGCTCGTGCCCTGCAGAGCCACGCGCGGTTGATCCCTTATAATCATTACGAACACATTCAAGGCGACATTGTCGACATTGTCGGCACTGGCGGCGACGGACACAACACGTACAATGTCTCCACCACCTCTGCATTGGTCGCTGCTGGAGCCGGAGCCAAGGTGGCCAAGGTAAATAATTGCGGGGAGGGCAATGGGGGCCATTAGGCTGACGAGAAGAGTCACTGATCTGATTTTTTCTTTTTTTTTTTTTTTTTCTTCCAGCATGGCAACCGCGCCGCGTCGTCCAAGTCAGGGTCTGCCGACCTGATGGAAGCTCAGCGATGCGCCATCAGTCTTGTGAAACCCGAGCAGGTTGCACAAATCATCGACCAGACCAATTTTTGCTTCCTTTTCTCGCAGACATACCATCCCGCCATGAAACACGTCGCCTCCTTACGGAAGGAGATTGGCATCCCCACCGTCTTTAATCTACTCGGCCCCATGAGCAACCCGGCAAAACCAAAGCGCGTCGTCGTTGGCGTCCATTCCCCACAAATCGGTAGCCTCATGGCAAATGCTCTGCGACTCACCGGCGTTCAACACGCGCTCGTCGTTTGTGGTGCCGAGAAACTGGATGAGATCAGCCCTGCCGGAGAGACAAACGTAAAAAAAAAAAGAAAAAAAGCCATTGAGAAAACGAATGCGCATGAAATAGCGAGCTCATCGCGGTTTTTTTTTTTTTGTTTCTTTTCCATTTTTTCCTTCATTTAGTACTGGCGCGTGCACGACAATGGCGAGATCACCACGGGCACACTGCACCCGACGCGCGATTTCGGCCTCAAAACACACCCCCTGGAGCAGGTCAAGGGCGGCGATTGTCACGAAAACGCCGAAATCCTGAACCAGCTGCTGGACAACCAATTGCCGTATGACCATCCCATCCTCGACTTTGTGCTCCTCAACGCGTCCGCACTGCTCGTCGTCGGTGGCCACGCCACAGACTTTAAGCACGGTGTCCAGCTTGCACGCGACGCGCTCGCATCTGGAAAGGCCCGAAACGTCCTGAACGCCTTCCGCGACGCTATTGACAACTCCCTGTAATCTTCACCAATAAAAAGCAGCATCATACCATTCCCCATTTTTCATCCAGCATTGTCTCGCTGACAAAAATATGGTCGCATGCACCAAACCAGTGTAAAATACTCAATTTTCGGGACAAAAATTTAAATGACAGCTTCAATGAGTCCAAAAGCAAGGTGTGTGAGGTGAGGAGTATGATGGCAAAGGCATTAGAGCGTAAAAAAAGAACGAGTTAAAGTCCTTGAAAATCGTACAATTGGTGTTTCCATTCAATCATCTCGAAAAATATTACGATACAACAAGGCTGGGCAGGGCCTGTGCCATCACACCTGTCTGTATGAGTGGCCAGGCATACTTACTCGGAGGCACGCCGGGCGTCGGGGTCCGTTGATGCCTGCCCTCGTCAGCTTATATGATAAGAATGGAAAAAAAGAGAAACATAAAAATCATAACAGGATGATTTCGTTTCAATGGCATAAAAGTGATCGTGTTTCGACGAATGAACTTGGCAGTGATGCTTATCGTGACGTCTTTTGCGATTGGCTTGCTCCTTGTTGTCGAAAAAAAAGCTATAAAATACTTATTTTTATTTTCTGGTCATTTGTTCAATGAAAATAAAGACCCAGAAGAACATTTGCTCCTTTGATCGACGATACTAAGAGCTCTCGTTCGAATGAACCCGGACCCCCGAAATTGCGGCCGCTGGATGGCGCGCAAACACAATGCTCAAAAATCACGATTTTTCCTAGGTGTACAGTCGAGGATTGCAAATGGGTGACTTTTAGGTCCTCAGATCGCCACGCCATTCAACCACGAAGTAGAATTCTCTCATTCACCGACAACAACGCAAGAAAAATCAGGGGTCCATCGACTGGCTGTCGCGTTAAACGCGAAAATCGGCGAATTTTCATCACAAGGCGAACTCAACGAAGATTTGCCGCAGCGCCTTAAAAGTCATATCATCAAAAAGAGCATGACTCGGCGCGTACGTAGATGTTGGTGATCTGTGGAAAAGATGGACTTTGACAGAATGGGATTGACAATAAATTTATTAGTCGATTTCGACGCGTGATAACCCGCGTCAAATGTCACGTCACACACGCCTCTTCATTATGAGATCCATGCGCATGGCGTGTCTGTTACAACTGGACGCGGCGGCGCGGCTTTATCGACGCGTTTTTGCGGTGAAAATCGCACGTATAATTTAAACTAAAAACAGGCATTGCTCGTTTTTGGTCAGATGGATCGCGCTCGTTTTGCCGTTTTTCGTGGTTTCTCCATGCGTTTCATCTTGTGTGCGAGTTTGATAGAAGTCTGAAGACCTGGTTTTTCGATTTTGGTTTTGGAGTTGATGGCGGCCCGTTTTTGTATTTTCACGCAGGGTGCTCCAGTGATGTTTGACGGCTAGCACGAGTGTCCCACTCGGGGAAATGTAGCTCGCTTCTTCACGTTGAGACGCGTTTCGGGGTCGCAATACAGCCTTTGTGGCACCAACCTCCGTGAATAGACGCTTTTGTCACTTTTTCCCCGCAACGACCAAGTCTGCTCAATACAAATGGCGACAAGGCCTTATTACAAACTCTTTGAAGCTCTGCCGGTCGCGTGCTGCGCAACTGAAAGCATGACCATCACGTATAATACTGTAAAAACGAGAAATTCGGTTGAGCATGTTTTATGGAACTATAATGAATGCAGCGTTGTTGTACTTGTATAAATTCTACAACTTTTTTTTTTTTGACTTAGACCCACTTTCCGATCCGCATTTTCCACCCGAGTTCAATGGTGATAACCGCGATCCCCGGATTTATAGTCGCGTTTGCGTGAAAAATCGCCTTAAAGTTGAAGATTTTACAGCCAAAATAAGGTTCACCGCCATTGGTGCCGCGCTTTTGAGTTTTGGAGAGACCTTGGCTCAGAGCATTTGTAAGGAAAAGAATTTGCAGTTACTTTGGCTAATGCAACCTGCACCTTGCCCCGCGAAAATTTCGAGAAAAACGCGCTCGAAAAGTGTCTTTTCCGGCATTCTGATTGGCTCATTCCTTTTGCCGCGTTTTCCGCCTGCACGTTTGAATTTGAGCGCGTCATCGATTAAGGAGATGTGTAGAGAATCCAATTCTGAGCAACTTTGTCCGCCACACCTTCCCCGGTTGTCTATTGATTTTCAGAGTTATCCGCTGTTGAAACTTTTGAAAATTGGATTTTCTGATTGGTGCAAAGAAAAATCGCGGCCCCATTGGGCGACATGCATGCTGTTCGTGTCACCGACCCCTGATTACCCGAGAGTTCATGTCACCTTGCCCGAACCACGACGAAAATAGCGCGACACACGTGTTTTTTTTCCACACTGTGGATGTGCGGGTGTGGGTGGGCTGGGTATGGGGGTGTGGGTGTGGGTGTGGGTGGGCTGGATGTGGTGCGTGGGGGTAGGCGTGGATGGGGGCAGGGGGTGAGGGGGTGTGGATGTGAGGGTGGTGGGGGCGGTGGGGGTGTTGTGGATGGGCAGGGTGTGGGTGTGGGTGTGGGTCAATGTGTCAAAAAAAAACGTGACGTGACCTGACGTGACGCGTGAGTGTGGGTGTGTGGGGGGGGGAGGGGGCAGGGTGAGGGGAGCGGTGGGGGTGTGGATGTGTGGATGTGAGGGTGGTGGGGGTGTGGATGTGGTGGGTGAAGTGGGTGTGTGGATGTGAGAGTGGGTGGGTGGTGGAGGCGAGGGTGGTGGGGGTGTGGATGGGCAGCAGGACGTGGGGGTGAGTCAATGTGTAAAAAAAAAAAAAAAGACGCGACGTGACGCGTGGGTGTGGTGGGTGTGGGGAGGCAGGGTGGTGGGTGTGGTGGGTGTGTGGGTGTGTGGATGTGTGGATGTGTGGATGTGAGGGTGATGGGGGTGGTGGTGTGGATGTGAGGGTCGTGGGTGTGGGGGTGATGAGAGGGGGGGTGAGGGTGAGGGTGGTGAGAGGGGGTGGTGGGTGGTGAGAGGGGGTGGGTGTGAGGGTGGTGAGGGGGGGGTGGATGTGAGGGTGGTGGGTGTGGGTGTGAGTGCGAGGCGCGTCGCACGTGTTGAAGGCAAAATAACGCGTTTGGCAAGATTTGCTTGCGCGGTGAGCCAGGAAAAAAGGGCATGCGGCGCGACTCACTTGGTTTTTTCGAATTCGCGCCAACACGCACAATGCCCGGTGTTACACAGACGTTGCACAACCCACGCTACAAATTCAATCGCCGCTTTAACGTGTCCAACACTCCTTTTTCTCTAAAGACCTCTTTACTTTCAACACTTTAAAGACCTCTTTCCTTCAAGCGAGACAAAGACCTGCGTACTAAGTACCTTTAGCGAACGGGCATCAAAGGGCCGTAGGCCCGCCCGTGAGCTAGTTGTACTTGTATAAATTCTACAACTTTTTTTTTTTTGACTTAGACCCACTTTCCGATCCGCATTTTCCACCCGAGTTCAATGGTGATAACCGCGATCCCCGGATTTATAGTCGCGTTTGCGTGAAAAATCGCCTTAAAGTTGAAGATTTTACAGCCAAAATAAGGTTCACCGCCATTGGTGCCGCGCTTTTGAGTTTTGGAGAGACCTTGGCTCAGAGCATTTGTAAGGAAAAGAATTTGCAGTTACTTTGGCTAATGCAACCTGCACCTTGCCCCGCGAAAATTTCGAGAAAAACGCGCTCGAAAAGTGTCTTTTCCGGCATTCTGATTGGCTCATTCCTTTTGCCGCGTTTTCCGCCTGCACGTTTGAATTTGAGCGCGTCATCGATTAAGGAGATGTGTAGAGAATCCAATTCTGAGCAACTTTGTCCGCCACACCTTCCCCGGTTGTCTATTGATTTTCAGAGTTATCCGCTGTTGAAACTTTTGAAAATTGGATTTTCTGATTGGTGCAAAGAAAAATCGCGGCCCCATTGGGCGACATGCATGCTGTTCGTGTCACCGACCCCTGATTACCCGAGAGTTCATGTCACCTTGCCCGAACCACGACGAAAATAGCGCGACACACGTGTTTTTTTTCCACACTGTGGATGTGCGGGTGTGGGTGGGCTGGGTATGGGGGTGTGGGTGTGGGTGTGGGTGGGCTGGATGTGGTGCGTGGGGGTAGGCGTGGATGGGGGCAGGGGGTGAGGGGGTGTGGATGTGAGGGTGGTGGGGGCGGTGGGGGTGTTGTGGATGGGCAGGGTGTGGGTGTGGGTGTGGGTCAATGTGTCAAAAAAAAACGTGACGTGACCTGACGTGACGCGTGAGTGTGGGTGTGTGGGGGGGAGGGGGCAGGGTGAGGGGAGCGGTGGGGGTGTGGATGTGTGGATGTGAGGGTGGTGGGGGTGTGGATGTGGTGGGTGAAGTGGGTGTGTGGATGTGAGAGTGGGTGGGTGGTGGAGGCGAGGGTGGTGGGGGTGTGGATGGGCAGCAGGACGTGGGGGTGAGTCAATGTGTAAAAAAAAAAAAAAAGACGCGACGTGACGCGTGGGTGTGGTGGGTGTGGGGAGGCAGGGTGGTGGGTGTGGTGGGTGTGTGGGTGTGTGGATGTGTGGATGTGTGGATGTGAGGGTGATGGGGGTGGTGGTGTGGATGTGAGGGTCGTGGGTGTGGGGGTGATGAGAGGGGGGGTGAGGGTGAGGGTGGTGAGAGGGGGTGGTGGGTGGTGAGAGGGGGTGGGTGTGAGGGTGGTGAGGGGGGGGTGGATGTGAGGGTGGTGGGTGTGGGTGTGAGTGCGAGGCGCGTCGCACGTGTTGAAGGCAAAATAACGCGTTTGGCAAGATTTGCTTGCGCGGTGAGCCAGGAAAAAAGGGCATGCGGCGCGACTCACTTGGTTTTTTCGAATTCGCGCCAACACGCACAATGCCCGGTGTTACACAGACGTTGCACAACCCACGCTACAAATTCAATCGCCGCTTTAACGTGTCCAACACTCCTTTTTCTCTAAAGACCTCTTTACTTTCAACACTTTAAAGACCTCTTTCCTTCAAGCGAGACAAAGACCTGCGTACTAAGTACCTTTAGCGAACGGGCATCAAAGGGCCGTAGGCCCGCCCGTGAGCTAGTGGAACTATAATGAATGCAGCGAGTTTTGTTTTTTTGAGTTAGGAACGGTTTCTGATGCGCATTGATCAGGAGAATTCAATGGTGATGTCCGTTACCCCCCATCTTATAGTCGCGTTTGGGTGAAAAATCGCCTCAAAGTTTGTGTTTTTACAGCCAAAATAACGTTCACCGTCATTGCGTCCGCGCTTTTGATTTTAAAAATATGGTTTACTGGGAGCATTTGTGGAGAAAAAAAATTGCAGTTGCTTTGATTAATGCACCTTGCACCTTGCCCCGCAAAAAGTTCGAGAAAAACGCGTTTGAAAAGTGCCTTTTCCGGCATTCTGATTGGTTCATTCCTTTTTGCGCGTTTTCCGCATGCACTTTTGACTTTGAGCGCGTCATTGATTAAGGCCATTCGTAGAGAATCCAATTCTGACCAACTTTGTCCGCCACACCTTCCCCGGGTGTCTTTTGATTTTCAGAGCTATCCGCTGTTGAAACTTTTGAAAACTGGATTTTCTGATTGGTGCGAAGAAAAATCGCGGGCCCATTGGCTCTCTGTTCGTGTCACCAATCGAGAGTTCGCGTCAACTGCCGAGAGTTCGTGTCACCTTGCCTGAGCCTGTGATGCCTGTGACGCACAACAAAAATGGGGGCACGGCGTGTTTTTTCACATTTTGCATGATTAACAGAGAGTGTGTGTGGCACCATCGTGCCATCTACCATGCATTTGCATCTCCGCAGGCACGACAGCGCTCGAGGCGTCGAAAGAGCTCACTTTCGCGGCTGTAAACGCTGATTTGAGCAACCTGGGCTGTTTTTGCAAAAATAGGCGAAACGAGGCCGTGTCGAAAATTTTAAAATCGAGGTCCCCGAATTTCCGCGAGACTTGGTCACAGTGTAGACCCATTTGACTGAGCATCAGTTGTGCAAAAAAAAATCAGGGGTCCATCTGTTCAATTCCGAGCAAAGTGCATAAACATGTTTTTCTTTGAGCGCGTCGCGCGGGGCGAGAAACCGTGATGGCGCGGATCCAACGCATTCATCCGGCAGCCATGACCTTGGGGCACGCAATACACGTCGAGCAATCGTGTCATTCGGCTGTGTCACGTGCAGTCACGCTTTGAAAATCATGTAAAATGAGTGTCTCGCGGAACCGGCTTTTTCGTGGCAACTTGCTGCCTGATCCCTTGCGATATGTATGAGGGAAACACGCATCACGTCGTCCTCTCGCTGTGGAATCAATTTTGGGGACACTGCGACGCGTTTTCTCCAACTTGCCCCTTGCACGAAAATGGGACCTTTTTTTCACAAAAATTGCAGTTTACGGGTCACTGGCTAAGCTGACCTAAGTCGCTGACACTATGGTCGTTTGTCTTTCTTGGTGCCCTGTCACGGGTCAAAATGGGAGGGCATTTGGAGCACTTAATGATTTTCCCATTTTCGCCACCCTGAATGTACCCCAGGCAAAAATCGCGATCTTCGAAATTTGCGTTTTCTCGATACTCGGGCATTGTAGAGATCCTCCCTCGGCGCAACATTGAGAGCAGATATCTTTTCAGTTGCGCGATCCACCCTTTAATCACAGCTTCCTTTGCTTGGAAAAGATCACAACAATTCTCAGACACCTCATCCGAGTGCGTGTTTGAAGTTTTTCTCTTTTTTTTTTTTTGCCGCGTAAAACATGTGCCTTCTCAAATACGCGGCTGTGCATTCCTGACGCAATGACTTTGGGACAAGGAGGTTGCTGTGGGTTGGGGCGGCGGCGCTGGTGGCCACGAGTCTTTCACACAAAGCACCTAACGTGAGTTGGCTGGGCTGAGCTTTAAATTTGCGCATAAAACTAGGATGGTGATCTTTTTTTTTTTTTTTCCGCCCTCTTTTTTTTTCTCTTTCACTCTTGTCTCTCAGCACGATCCCCATGGCTCAAAAACGTGTCAGACGCCGCAAGAAGAAGTATACCGCCTCTTTGGTACCTCATACGGTTGCTTCTGCTCCTACACCAGCCATAATCCACGATTTTAGCGTTCCACGCCCCGATACGCCAATCTCAGGTGCCCAGGTGACGGATGAGCAATTCAATGAGCTCTGCAACGCGACTTTCCCGAGCCGACTGGAGGACGAGTGCACAAAAGCCGTCAGAAAAGCCAGCAAAAAATCCACAGACGCGGATATCGCGACAAGCATCATCAGCCAGGAACAAACCAAGGCCAAGCTTCGCAACATGTACCCCGACGCGGCACGTCTGGCTGACGGTAAGCGAAGCACCACGCAAGAGATGGATAAAATGAGGAACAGGTCATTTACGATTAAATTTTGCAGATGAGGACGTCACTGCTGAGCGCTTGAGTAGATTGGCAAGCAGAAAGGCCTCACTGGTCGCCCAAGTCCGTGAAAGATGGCGAGAATATGTCAATGCTCACGCCTCTCGGGTGGTCACAGACGTGCGGGCGCGCGAGGACGGCCGGCAGCCCCCGGAATCGGCGTCATCCACCAAGAAAGTGACTTTCACGCGTCCATTCATCATGGAAAAGGCCTTGAACCCTCTTTTGTCCGATACCCAAAAGCAAATCATCAAGGACATTCTCTGGGCGGCGTCCGACAATGCCACACGCGTCATGTTTGACTTATCAAAGCTGGCGGAACAACTGATGATTGACTTGACTCTCAAGTAAGGAAAAAAAAAAAAGCGTCGCGTCGCTGGTTTGATTTTACCTGACACACTTTTTTTCCTTCCAGAAATCCAAGCCGGACGCTGAACTTGTCGGACATCATTCCAGCAAACGCGGTGCGTCTGCAAGGCAATTTGCATCTTCGTGTCAATTTGCCGAACATGGACGACAGGCTCGCCTTGGAGCTGCAAGTCGGCAATTCCCCAGAGGAGCGACGACGCTTGGATTTGCTGTCAGCTGTTCACTTGAATCATCTCTTTGCTCGCTATTTTGTACCTGACACGACCATTAAAAAGGATTCCGGGTGGGATTTGCCCTCGTCGATTCCATTGGACCTGATCAAAGCCGCGGCTGGCATTCGACAAGTAGTGCAGCCCATGATAGACACATTTGCCGTCAACATCACGAACATGTACGCCGGCACACGCATCCACTACGTCCTCTCCAAAACCATTGTGCACCTTTTACGCCTCCATCTCGCCCCTCGCCGAGAAAAAGCTTACTACGAGCGCATAAGTGGGTAAGTGCGCCGTCCCTCGCGTCGTTTTTTCTCTTTTCTCTCTTTTCTTTTTTTGTTTTTGTCGCATGACGAGCACTAAACCCTTTTTTTTTTCTTTTCTCAGCACCAAAAGGGCATCAAAGGAGAAAAAAAGTGACATTGGAAAGCTCGAATCGCGCATCGACGAGCTCAAGACGCGCCTTCGCCAGGTCAAGCACCAATGTGCCTCTCACAAGCGACGGCTGACCAAGTTCAAGCAAAAACACAAGGATGAACCAGGGTGGGAGCAACTCAAACGCGCGTCGTTCGAGCTCAAGACTGTCAAGGAGAAAAAAGCCCTCATCCAGACCCTGCATTCCGAGATCGCGGTCGCGAAAGAAGAAGGTGATGATGCCAAAAAGAAAGCAGCGAGCAGCGGTGGCCATCATCTAGACGCTGGCGAGGACGAGTATGACGACGAGGACGCGGAAGATCCTTTGCAGCAAGTGGATGACCTCCTGATGGATTCCAAGGCCGACACTGAGTTGAATGAACTTTCTCGAAAAAAAATCGATGCGATTGCCAAGCAAATGATGCGCGTCGCCCATGAACAAGACCGCCCTGACCCGGAGGACGACGAAGAAATGGCTGCTCTAATCAAAGATCTTGACCTCGGAGACTTGGGTCTCGATGACGAAGAACTAACAAAAAAGCACGCTACGATTGGCGCCATTTACAAGCTCGTCCACAGCCTCATCCTCCCTGATGTGGACAACGACGAGATCAACAAGCACGTTTTCCTGAATTTCGGCTCCATCTACGTGTGCAACCACATTTTACGGACCATTGGCTACTCGAGATACCAGCGCTCCACGCTCCCTGCCATCAGGCCATCGTCAATGTACGCTGTCCATCTTTTTCCGCAATCCCTTTATGCTCTGTTCTGCTTTTTGAAGGGCCGTGGACCAGAGCCTGACAGCGATCTGCCTGTTCTTTCAAGCCAGGCCTTTGATGTGGCTACTTTGACCGGCCAAGTGACATCCGTGAATCGTGCCAATGCCCACGCAGATGAACTCTTTGGCGCATTTTTCAATATGACTGGCATCGTGGCCGCCTTGAATGCCAGGTCCAACAAGCCGAGGCTTTTCTTCGAGAATCGCATGACATGGTCGCCAAAGAATGGTCTATTGCACGTTTTGGCAAGCAAGGTGGTCCCTGTCGTGAGCAAAGGCGACAAGAAAGACGACAAGGGCAAAGGCAAGGCGGGTGCCAAGCGCAAGCATGCTCAAGGCAAAGAAGAAAACGAGGGATCGAGTCGCTCCAACATCAAAACCAGGCTTGCCAGGGCCGATCGCACGATCAAAGAGCTGCAAGGCTTGATCCGCACCGAGAAAAACAAGGCTAAGCGGCTGCGCAAAGACATCAAGCTCGCGACAAAATCCATCCAACGTAAGTTGTAAAAAAAAAGAGAGAGGGAAAAAACGTGAGACAGCTGCGGCATCCCTTGATATCTGACTTTTTTTTTCCTTTGGTAGATTCTGCGCCTGATAGGGCCACGCGAGTCATGTACCGCGACGCGGCTAAGCAAGAGTTGCGCGTTATTTTGGCCAAGATCGTGCAAATGGACGCCAAAGTGCGCATCGAGCGCACCAATAAGGCAGCTTTGTTTGACGAGACCTTTGGCAAGGTGACGACCGCCAAAACTCCCCCATCCGGCAGCCTGGATACCATTGTAGGCGTGGACCCCGGCTTGAAGACGTTCGCAACAGCAGCAGTGTTAAATTGGCAAGATTTTGTGCATCATGTGCGCAATATACCCCGATTCGCCACGCATTTCAACGACGCTGTAGCCAACGACACGCCCTCACCCGTCAAGGCGCTCACGATCACGTCAAAGCAGATTCGGCACGTAGCAGGCACAACTGCACGTCAATTCAAGCTCCTAGCCCGGAAACCCGAACATGTCGTGGAAATGGAGAAGAAGCTCGCTGTCGCGGCGACGCCGTCGACCATGCCTTACGACGCACGCGCGATTCAACTCGCTTGCCGGCCAGCCCTTTTGGATTTTTACGTCAAGTCCAAGATGGCCAAAAAGGCAGCACGCAGCAAGATGTCCCTCAAAGATCGTGCCTATGCATGTGCCGCCAATGCGATCAATGACCTGCCCAAGGACCCGTCGCGCTCCACGGTGTATTTTGGCGATGCTGGACGAGGTTTCAATTCACGAATCAAAGGCAGCACTAGATCATCCCATGCGCAATTCATCGCGAAGCTCAAGCCACGGGTGGTGCCAACCAATGAGTTCCGCACCAGTGTCACCTGCTGCCGCTGCCTGGGCCCTGTCGTACATCCACCGCGGCCCAATGGCCGCGCCAACTTGGGCGTCGTGGTGTGTCTCAACCCCGCTTGCGTCGGGCGACGCCACCGCCAAGCCGCCATGTCCCGCGATTTAAACTCGGCCACTCTCATGGCCATTGTCGGTCTTTACCTCAATGTGTGCGGCAAACACCCACTCCTCTTTCAAGACAACGATTTGGACGAAAAATTTGTAAAGTTTTTAGTCAATCCATCAGCTGGATAGCCTGAATGGGTGATCACCGCCATGAGCGGGTCTAGGAAATAAACTAGTTACCTTTACCTCACTAATCAACTAGATCCACATGTTGCAAATGACAAAAATGCCAGTGTGCCACGAATTCCGAGCTTTCTTATTCAAACGAGCCTGCCCTCAACGCCTTGCAGCCACTAGTTGGCGCGCAAGCGCCCATTTTCAAAATGGATGAATTTTGCAATCAAGTGTTCTACCAGTTTACAGCATTTTGAGTGACATGCAAAAGTAGCACATCGCGTCAAGCTGCGCGTCATTAGACTGTGTGTCCACTTTGAAGGGCTTTGGTCGAGCGCTACTCGAGACACGTCGTAAAATGAAGCAAATGACATGCATTTGAAGACTGATCCACGAATTAGTGATAGAATCGCGTCGGAAAATGAAACTTTTGTCGCCTCGTCTCGCTCATCAAAGCTGCCAGAATTTTCGGCGCGTTCAAATATCAATTTGGGATCAGGGGAGCCGCGGCGCTGCTTGAAAATCAACAGCAGGAGCCCAATTTGGTTCTTTTTCTTCGGCACACTTCTGTTCTTTTTATTTGCACCTGCTCTTTTGCATATTTTTCTTTCCCTCGTCATAACTAGCATGCCCTCGATCTAATGGCTGTTCCTATTCTATTGTTGATTTTTGGCGTTTTTATGGTTGTTCCAGTGCTTGGACAGCCGAACAACACCATCCCGCTGCAAAACAACAAGATAGCGTCGTTCAATCTGACGGCAGGGCAGCAGCAAGCGTTTTACTTCCAAACGAGCCAACAGGCGCTGCTTGCAAAGCGCGCAACGCCCGTTTTTCTGACAATATCCACATGTGTGCAGCCGACTGGTCCGGCACATATCCCAGCCCTCCAGCTGTATCTCAGCACAAGCAGTAGCAATACCCTTCCCTCGCCTACACACCACGACCCAGCTCTCATTGACCAATTGCCCGGCTATCTCGCCTGGAACACATCCGACACGGCTGAGGTCTGGTTTAGCGTCGTCGCCCCGCAGGCAACGGATATCCAGGGCCAGTGGCAATACCAGGTCGGCATTTCTACCGCTGGTAAAAAACACAATTCAATGGCACGTTTTGGATCACATTGAAATCGATTTTTTTTTTTTCACTCCATTGATGACAGGATTGATGCAACCCGTGTACAATGTCGGACAGCTGGCGACGCTCGATGACACGGATACCACGAACGCACTGTTTTTGTCTGCACCATACGCGTCCAACGCCAATTTCAACATTACGCCCTTGTTGGCCGTCAATATACCCATTGAATTGACCGCGTCGTATTGCGCGGCCCAATTGCATCAGGTGCCCTCGCTCTCCATCAATGTATCACAAACACGCCGCGACGTACAGGACGCGTCTACCCTCCAGCAGCAAATCATGGTCAGCAATCTCACCATTGGACAGACTTATTCCGTGTATTTTGCGCAGCAATTGGCCGGCGGCATACAGGCCATGCAGCTTCCTTTAACGGCGCGCATGAAAACAGGTAAAAAAAAAAAAAATTCTTTAGTGCGACCCAACAAAATGGACGCGCTTCAACCGCTTTTTTTTGTGCATTTTGGCTAGATTCAAGATGTCGTTTGATCCATGACTTGTCCTTTTGCGATCATGTCGCCTACAGCGTGCTTGCCGACGCGACACAAGACATTAAAAACATCAGCCAGTCCTACGACACGTACGCGAGCGGTCTGTACCAGCCATTTGCTACGGCCATCTCGCAATTCAATTGCAACACGACGCAATACTCACTTGTGCGCAATTGCTTGGATTGCGAGCGCGATTACAAGCGATGGCTTTGCGCCGTGACGATTCCGCGCTGCACGGATAACGACAATGCCACAAACGCCGCCACGTACACGTATGGTGCGGGCTCCGCTCGCAATGACTGGATACAGCAAACTTACAATCCCAATGGCTACACGGAGATGCTGCCTTGCATTGACCTCTGCTACCAAGTCGTTCAGAGCTGTCCGCCCTTTCTCCAATTCAGCTGCCCAACAGATGATCTCGCTACCCTCCAATATGGCTATTGGCTCACAAAAAACAACACCAACAACCCTTCATGCAATCGCGTCGATCTCACGCCCGCCCTTTTGGTCATCAGTGACGCGTCAAAACGCGCCACCATGGCGTCTACAATGGCGCTACTTCCAGTGGTCCTCAGCACGTCATTGTTGCTGCTCTTGGCTTAGATTCGTCTGAAAAAAAGAAAAAAAAATAATAGAGTGCGCATAAATGCTTTTCTTTTGTCGACCAACATGCATGACGCGTGCGACAATGGGTGGGTGTGAGAGAGGAAGATGATTGCCCAACAATTGGACAGGTTGGACAAGCACGAATGATGTTGTGGGTCGGTTTTTTTATTTTTTTTTTTTTTTTTGTGTTGTGCACCGTGTGTGCGGATTGGGACAAATGGCGGACCCCAAGCTGGTGAGTCCTTCACGTGGAGTCAGCCATTTGGCATGGGAGGCAAGGGGGTGTGGGATTTTTTTTTATTTTTCGTCGCATGAATTAGGGAGGCACTCGCTCTGCAGATAGCCAAAACAGAAAGATAAACACAAAGCGACGCTTTTACTCTTTCATCACCCTTTCTTTCCCATTTTTACCCATCCCTTCCCTGGTTAAAAGAAATAAAACATAAAAAAATGCGTACAGCTCCCTTGGCCTGCGACATCATCCTTCCTGAAGTGGAACGCCAGCTGGTACAGGATCGAACCTTGTGGCCAAACATCGACGGCTATTTTGTCCTCCACGTCACCAAGCGACGAAAGCCGGCGGCCACCTGGTAAGAGAGAAGCCAAAAAAAAGGCATCAATGCGTCTGATTTTGTACTTTTTGTCCAGGTTTTTGCTGCTCCGCGGCAATGAGAAACAGCCGATCATCACCAACAATCCAAAGAAGCTGCATGGCGTGAAAAAGACCAAGGCAAACACGGTCAAAATCGTCATTGAGGACTCGGACTTACTGAATTTCATCACGGGCGGGTAAAACACACGACCTTCCCCTCTTTGGAAGCCTCGCTTCGCGCCCAATGGCATCATGACCATCACCAGATGCATTTTCTCCAGGAAAACCAGCCTTGGCACACCATCTCACCTCCCCTTTTGATAGGTTGACCGGCATCAAGGCCTATGTGAACCGCCGAATCAAGGTAAAAGAGCAGAAAATGGCAAGAAAAAAACGAGACCAGATCATTTATTCCTGCTTCCATGCCATTAGATTCGTGGCGACTTGGTGCTCGCACAGAGCCTGGAGAATTTGTTTGAAAAATCCGGGGGAAGAGAGGTAAAAATGCGGTGTTTTGCTAGTTTTTACGACGGCGGGGCTGAGAAATGACTTCACGCCAAGCAATGTCGCTTAATTTCTTTTCTTTTTCTTTTTTTTTTTTTTTGCCACAGCGTGCGCTTGAATACATGAAGAAAAATGAGCTTCCGCTGCCTATGGATAGGGCCAAACTTTAAACTTTGTGCGGCGCATGATTTTCCTTGGAAACAAATAAAAAAAAGATGGTCCATCAGGGGTGCTTTGGACAGCAAAAGCAATGGATGTGTGTCCCCTTTCCCCACTCAAAAAAAAAGACGTGATAGCAAATTGCGGAGATCGAATTAAAAATGCCCTATTTTTTCAATTTTGAGCGTGACGTTCCATGGTGTCTTTTTCTCTTTACTTTTTTTTTTTTCTTCTGTCTTCTTTCCAGCCTCCTGTTTCTGCACTTATGTCCGCCACCGAGAACCAAGACAACACTGAGGTCCTTGAAGAAGGCTCCAAGAACATCCTTCTTGCTATTGCTGCTCAGCTCACCAAAGGGATGGACTTGGTAAGCACCCATTCAGAGATGAAACTCGCACTCTTCCCCAAGAATTGGGCTCAATCCCCCCCCCTTTTTTTTTCTTCCTTTGAATAGCAACGGGTTGCCCTGCCTACCTTTGTGCTGGAGCCTCGCAGCATGTTGGAGCGTATCACCGACTTTATGTCTCACCCGGACCTGCTGTTTGAGTATGAATTGTGCCGGAAAATCAAATACCGGATGGACGGAGACGAGCCACGTCGTGCTCAATTTCTATTTTTTTCGTTTTTTTTCTCAGGGCCAAGCAAAAAGACGATCCTCTTGAACGATTCATCGGCATTGTGCGCTATTACTTGTCGGGCTGGCACATTAAGCCCAAGGTATGGCCATGAAACAGGGGGAAAAAAGTCGTGAAAGAGGAAAGGGGGCAAGATCAAGATAAAATCAAGGTTTGATACAGAGAAATCACGGACTCAATTTTTTTATTTGGGATTTACAGGGCGTGAAGAAGCCGTACAATCCTGTGCTGGGCGAAGTGTTCCGCTGCCGCTATAAATACGATGACGGCTCAGAGGCGTTTTATCTTGCGGAGCAAGTGAGCCACCATCCGCCGCGCAGCGCCTACGTGTACGGTTGCCCAGATCACCACGTGTACATTGAGGGCGACATTCAGCCGAAATCGCGCTTCTATGGCAACTCGGTCGGCACCATCATGGAGGGCGCCTCACACATTATCCTCATGGATCGATACAACGAGCGCTATGACATTGAAATGCCAAATGTCTATGCGCGCGGCGTCTTGTAAGCATGACCTCACGCGCACCCCCCGCTTTTTCCAATGAATCAATTTTTCGAGTCGCACTGACGCTTTTTGTTTTAGGTTTGGTACCATGACCATGGAATTGGGCGACAAGTCAAGGGTCGCATGCAAGACCAGTGATCTATCATGCGAATTGGACTTTAAGACAAAGGGCTTCTTCTCTGGTCAGTGGAACTCGGTCAGCGGCAAAATTAGAAAGGAGACGACGCGC
The DNA here is from genome assembly GCA_025201375.1 of Gongronella butleri. Lineage (NCBI taxonomy): Eukaryota > Fungi > Mucoromycota > Mucoromycetes > Mucorales > Cunninghamellaceae > Gongronella > Gongronella butleri. The sequence goes on from JAIWZP010000101.1 coordinate 30,311, forward strand.
GAGGTGCTCTATGAAATCTCGGGCCAATGGTCCGGCGAGATCTTCATCAAGGATTGCAAGGTAAAACAAAAAACAAAAAAACAAGGAAGTGGCTGATGCTCACGGACGCTAATTTGTCATTTTGCAATTTAGACGGGCGACAAGCAAGTATTATTCGACGCTAACAGTGCCAAGGTGGTCACCAAGATCGTTCAACCCGAGGCTGAACAAGAAGAATACGAGTCGAGAAGGTAAAAAACCAATTGGACAACGCAGTGCAGCCATTGTCTCACTTTTTTTTTTTTTTTTTTTGCCCTTTAGATTGTGGTCCAAGCTGAGCGAGGGCATCGCCAAGCGTGACATGGACATGGCCACGGATGCAAAGACCGCCGTGGAGGACAGACAGCGACAATTAGCCAAGGAACGCGAAACCACGGGCGCCAAATGGCAACACCGCTTCTTCAAAGAGAATTATGACGACTTTAAATTCAAGGGACTGGATGGGTAAATTGCCTTTTCATCGTTTTTGCGCGACCATTGACAAGATTTTGCTTTTTTTTTTTTTTTTTACAAGTGTTGACACGTCCAACAAGGAGACCTATAAGCAAGCTTTGGAAAAGTCCATATTCCCGGCGTCGTCATGAGCAGATTCCCCCTCCCCTCCCCTTCCCCCTCCTTCCATCATGTATTTCTCACAATTGACATCTGCCTTTTTTACTTCGTGCCCCTCTTTTCTTCCCGAACTTTCACGCGCCGGTCTGTTGGCACAACTCCTTTAGAAACTAGACGCTAGTTTTGAATAGACAATGAAAGGGAGGAATGAATGGGTAGTGAGACAAACAATTCATGATAATCTCGGTTTGGTGCGACTTTCAAAGGGTTTTTGACTGCCAATTTGTGCAGCTGTTGCTTGGGGAATACAATTCCCAAAGAAAAAGGGAGGCAGGCACTTCTGTGTCACCTTGGGGCCGTGTGTGCGGCGGAAAAAAAAAAAGGGGGCAAAAGGGAAAGGTGAGAAGACGAACAGCAGGGCGTCCTTTTTTCTTCTTTCTTTTTTTTTTTCGCTTTTCTTCTTGCTCTTTCTTTCATCATGGAAGAAAAGACCATCGACCTGGACCATGATAGTGCGGCACTCACCCCGGCTCCTGCTACTTTTTCGCCAACGACACCACCAAACCGCGACGGTAGCCCCAAGCTCAACGGTAATACCCACGCCCTATCGCCCGCCGTTTCCGCTTTCCAGTCGTTTTGGCCTGCGCAAAAGAAGCCCTCGTCGTCGTCCTTGCACGTCCCTGTCAATGCATCAGCAGGCCCGCACTCTGACCCATTGCCCTCGTCCGCGGCAAGACCCAATAAGGACGGCTACGTGTACAAGGATAAATTCGTCGTCCTCGATAGCTCCACAAAGCAGCGATTGCGTCAGTGTGATCCATTGCCATTGCAATCGTCATGGACCTTTTGGTACGATAGGTAAGCAACTCAAGGTTAAAAAAAATACGCGTTTGCCCTCATGTCGCGCCGATTTTTGTTTTTTTTTTACGCGTCGGGCACTCACGGTCCCTTTTTTTCTTGATACCCCCCTTGCTTGATCGTGTTTCAGATACATACACAATCTGCCGGCTGCCGAGTACGAAGCCAATTTGCAAAAAATCGCCACCGTGAGCACTGTTCAGGTGAGAATCGCCCTGTCGTGAGCCATTTTGGTCACTCATTCACCGCATCATTTTTTTTTTCGTAGAAATTTTGGTCGGTATACAATAACATTGATGGGCCGGACCATCTTGGCTTTCGCAGCAATCTCCATTTTATGCGTAATGGGATCAAACCCATCTGGTACACATACGAAAAAAAAAAACAATGATAACAAGGTCTGAACGGCTCCTTTTTTTTTTTTTACGTGTTGATGCCAGGGAGGATCCCAAGAACGCGCACGGGGGCTCGTACAATTTCAAGGTGAACAAGCAGCAATCACCGACGGTGTGGCGCGATTTGATTGTGTTGATGGTCGGCGAGAATATTGAGCCGTGGGTTCAGGACGAGCTGTGTGGCCTGTCTGTTTCATCACGACAGCAGTGTGACAATTACCAGCTATGGATTGCGTCCACGCAGGACAAAAACGAACCCGACGGGAAAATCAAGGCGACACTCATCAAGCATCTGCAGCCTGTCGACATCCAGGCGTTTTATTTCAAGAGTGAGAACCAGAAAGGAGAAAAAGAGAGAGGAAGCATCAGGATACCGCAAAGTGACGCGTCTGCTCATCCCTTGTGCCATTTTTTTCAATAGTTCACAAGAATCATGCAGCATTTCAGGGTAATCACGCTTCACCGCGCCATTACCACGCGTCTTCCCATAACGACACGTCCTCCTCCTCATCCCTGTCGCCCGCCGCCGTTGGTGCTAGCCATCACCGGTCTAGAACGCCCAATTCAACATCAACGTCGCCATCCGCAGCACATCGCGCTACACCACCATCTTCATATGCCTCGCTGCACGCCTCGCCGTCTTCCATGGCAGCAGCAGCCTTGGCCACCTCATCACTTCATCTGTCGTCGCGGCCGTTTGTACAGGTTAAGCAGAAGATTACCGAGGAAAACATAGAGCAGGTCGTTGCCGACATTGAGCGTCTCAGCATGAAGAAACACAACAAGCCTATCCGCCGGGTAGCAAGTAAACCAATCATTCATTCAAAATAAAACTATCATTGCGCCTTTCACCTCCATATGATACGTATGACAGTATGGCACATTGACATTGCGAATGTTGAAGCGAGATTTATCATCCTACGTACTGTAGGTAGCACAGTGCCGTCTGTTGTATTTGCTGCTTGTAGAGCGTGATCTCATTAGGTAAAAATCACAATGGACACATCCATGTGAAAGAGAATGTGCGATTACAGTACCCTACGTCAGACGCGCTGGTCGTGTCTGGACTTGTATTTCACAAGTTGTGATAAAAAGAAGAAAAAAAGAAAAGAAGCAAACGCGATGCAAATCGCGATGTGCATTCTCAGTGCCGCATCCTTGGATTCAAATCCAGATGGCCGGGCACTTGCCTAGTCCGGCTAATCAAGCCCCGCTCACACAACGGCTGCTGTCGCCAGGTTTTTACGTTTTACAGTACTGTACTGTATCTGACACCTGAGTCACAAGTTGTGTTACACGAGTGACAACGAGTGACAAAATCACAGCCAAATTTTAGCCCAGTGACAGCGGCCATTTGTCGGGGTCACAAGAAAATGGCACAATACATAATGTATTGTACCATGTCTCGCCTCATTTTTGTCAAGTACACAATGTACGTGACATTTTCTGAGTGACACGGCCCTGAGGTTCCGGACCATGATATTGTAGTGACCTTTTTTTTTTTGCGCGTTGATGGATGGGTGGGCTCAATGTGGTGATCCCCCCTTTTTT
>JAIWZP010000102.1:0-26473 GCA_025201375.1 Gongronella butleri
TTTGCTGAGGCTCCCCGCTTAAAGGTCCCCGACCACCCGAACTTTGATCGCTTATGGCGTTCAATTTAATGGTCGTAGAGACAATCTGATCAGTAATAAATGTTCCTCACGACCCACTCTTTCATATTTACGGCTTCGATTTTTTAAAAAAAGGAGAAAATTTTGAGCCATTAGCTCCCAAAAATGGGCAAAAATGGTGGCGGTTATACAGTAGTTGCGTTGAGATGCACCATACTTACCGTAGAGAGCCACTGCTGAATTTGTGCAAATGTCGACATTGTAAAATCCGGGGTGGAGAGATGTGTGTCAACACCATTGTTCGCTACTGGCGAAAACGTGGACAGCCGTACAATGTTCCTCGCAAGGCGAAAAGCAAGCGCAAAAATTATGATAGCGCCCAGGACGTCCCATCTAGAGTCGCCAAGAGGAAGAGACGCAAGTGAATGATGACACAGCGAGTTGGAAGCAAAAAAAAAAAAGATCGCAACGCTCATATATCCTAGGTACAGCTCTGAGACTGACAGACATCATTAAATTTTGGACTCATCTCACGATGACTCAGCATGCCTCTGGTTTTTTCAGCTTCACGTTGTAGTCGTTGTTGAAAGAAGACGCGACAAAATGGCCTACGTAATGAAAAAAGTTGGAGGCGATCTACTCATCGTTTGTAGTGTTTACGTAAGATTGGATTTGTAAAAATCATTGCTGAAAATAAAGTTACGAAGGTTTCAAAATTGTCGAAAACTCACCTGGTTGACCTCTGGTTTTTATGTAATGATTTTTGGAATAAGAAACGCGCGGAAATTATCAAATGGAAGCGCTATCATACTGTACTGTACAGTACTGTAGTAGTTTGTTGGTGGCAATGATCCAACTCTCATTTTGGCGTTGTTCACATTGATGAATTTGCACAATTTGTCGTGAAATTGATGATTACCCCGACCACCGCCTGATCGGCTTCCGGTTTACAATGTTTTTCCTGAAAAAGAGGCTTGAATCGTCGACATACTGTAACAAAATTTCGTGGTGATTGAGACACGATTTCACCGCGAAATGTTTTTTAGCGCAATACTGTATGTAGAGAGCTAGAGACTTCTTGCTTGTCATGGTGCGATGGTGGCCAAACTTAATTTGCATGTGGAGCGCTCCAACGATATGATACAAGATTCTGAAAGCTGATTCCCTTCGAGAGTTTTCATGTCGGTTTTCACGTTGGGACGTGTTTACGTATTTCGGAACCTCGCAATGCATAGCTCGCGTGGTGAAATGGAAAAACGTTGCGCGGCCAAATTGATATTTTCACGGAGTTGCACCTCAAGATGGTGTATATTCCAATGACCGCAAAATTTGCATCAGTCAATCGTTGGGACAAGAACTCGTTGATTTGTATTCCACCCCCAAAGAGCTCAGTGAAAAATGTTGAAAGCCGAGGGACACAAAAGATATCCACACCAGGGCGATTGCGCCCCTGTCATGCAGTCTGAGTCCGAATTGAGCCCATAACTGGATGGTGGCAGTGCGCCTGGCCGTTTTTCGTCCCTTTTCCACCTCGTCCTTCTTTGTTTCTTTTATAAATGTCGGTGTCAGCAGCACGTAAAGCGCTTGGACCTAGAATTATCAAGCAGGCGACGTGGCAAAAGAAGTTCCGCAACAAGGGCAAACAAGCGAGGGCGACGATCGCGGACCAAGATCAAGCAAGCAAGTTTTGAAATGACTATTCGTCTCAATCCGCTTCGATCTGACACATGCGTATTCCCTTTTTACCCCTAGATCTCGCATTTGACAAACTCAAACAACACGCAGGGTGGACTGCCGACTCCATGAAAGACATGACGTCGCTCGAATTATATCCAGGTAAAGCCAACAGTGAAATTGGGTCTGAAAGCAATCTGGCGGTGCGACCTGACGCGCTTTTTAGGGCTTGGTGTGTGGACATCTGCGGTTTACAATGGGGGAATTCATCGAATTTATGGCTTGGAGCCTGTTAAACCATATCTGGAGCATCTCAATGTAAGAAATCAGTGTGTCATACAAAAGAACACGCGAAAATGGCTGATCGTTTTTTTTTTTTTTTTCGTGCGGCAGGACTGGACGAAGCCTGCGGCCGACAGCATCACGATGCTTAAGAACGACGGGTACAATTGGCAGACATACATCGATCTCAAGGATGAAAAATATCTCGGGTCCCTGGTGGACACTGACTGGTCGCGGCGTAAGAGTGAAAAGAAGAAAGATGTGGAGCGGAAAAGGCGCAGCTGGCTGATTCCCTTTTTTTTCCCGCTACCCTTTTTGTTCCAGCCCATCCAAGGCTGCTTTTCACCGGCATGATTCCCAAGTCATCCATTGGCGAACAGCTGCTTGCTCAATTCGCGACGTGCATCATCAACAAGATGGCACTTCATTCCTTTGGACGCGTGCAGATGGCCTTGTGGCTCCCTGATCCCCTCCTCAAAGTAAGAATCGCTCGTTTTTTTTTTTTTTTTTTTGGGAGGCGTACGAGGAACATTTGCGACGCGTGACGTGCTGATTTTTTCCCTCTTTCCTTCCCCCCACTTTTACACGTGCGCGTTAGAAATTCATGTCAGAACCAGGTTCCTCTGCGCGATGCAAGATGGGTGTTGTGACAGAGGCGTGTGCGGATGTGTCGGTGATCCACACGCTCGATGAATCATGCGTGTTTCCACATGTAAGGATGATAGACGCGTGCCCAACCATGAAATTGCTCATGCTTTTGTTGTATTTCGCTCCTTTTAGAATGTTTACCATTTGGTGCACGTGACACCATTTACAGAGAGCAAGCTGAAATGTAAGTCTGGCTCAAGCAAACGATGCGAAATTGGCTGATTTATTTATTGTTTTTCAGCCGATTGGGATGTATTCGAGTACGTGCTTCGACATATTGCGGTGATGCCGAAGCAGTCATTGGTCAAGATGGTCAGGTAAGCGGGATAAATCAATTGAGAAACTGGTTGCACAAGATCACAAACGGGCCTTTGTTCATTTCATTCCTTTTTTCCTCCTTGGCCAGAACTCTTGGCCCAGGTGCCGATATTATTTTAGGACGGCTCTCATTTGATCCCAACATCCTGGTGGGTGATATGACCGCCACGCAGCTCGACGAAGTTGCCATCAAATTCGACCAATGGCCCTTGCGACCGCGCTTTTTGTTCGAGGACCCAAACACTCTTTAGACGCAATTGCGCCCAATTGCCTAGACCTTGTTTTTTTTTTTTTTTTTTTTTTTGCCGTGCACCGCACTTGTATCATCTCCCCTCTCGTTGTCTCCCCCCATCCTCCATTGCATCTTGTCCATGAACTTTGTTTAAATTGTACACATTTGGAAAAATAGAATAAAAACGTGATTGCACATTTGAATTCCCGGGATGGACACCTACCTTTTGAGGTGACGAGATGCGTGCTATGATCTAAAAAAAAAAGTCTAGCATGTTGTACCTGGTTGGGCGCATGTTCGTGCACTTGGTCAACAAAAAAATGAAGTTGATCTTTATTTCAAGAATACAGAAGGGAGGGACATTGTAAAAAGACAAGTTTAAAGATCAAATCGGAAGTGTATAGTGTTTCAAAGGGGGAAGGGGGATGTAGAGAGAAAAAAAAAACAAGGTATGAGGAGGCGTCAAAAAGGAAAGGGGAGGCGTGACGGGAAAGGGGGGCTAAAGCACGGCCATTGGAAAGCGTGTTCTGCGCATCACGAATTGGGAGGAAGAAAAGAAAAAAAAGAGAAATTTGGCGAGATTACATATTGTTGAGACGCACATTGTTGTGTGGGTCCTCGGTCAATTGCTGCTGAGAGTTCTCGCTATTGATGCTGTTGCGATGATTGAACATGTGAGAGAAGCGGCCGCCTGCGGGGGAGCCACGCGAGGTGGTGATAGCGCTTCCGTGCTGCAAATCGACCTTTTCGTTGCTAGGGAACATGGGGCCATGATTGCCATATTCGTAGCCAGGAGGCGCGGTCTTGTTGGCATTGTCGAGCGAGCGGAAGACCTCATCGTCGACATAGTAGGCCTTGAAGAGCAATTCCATGACTTGCATGCGTTCCTCGACGCGGCTGATGCGCTGCTGCTCGGATTCTGCGCCGAGATTGGCGTAATTGGTCATGCTGAAGCGCTTGTGCACGGGATGGACGAGTGGGATGCCCGATGTTTCCGTTGTTTTGAAATTGTCGTGCAAGCCGCGGAGCAACGAGCGCTTCATGTCGCCCATGGACCAGCGGTGGATGACACCCCAAGGCGAGCGGGGGCGCATACCAAAGAGCCAGGTCTGAACAGCAATCAAAAGACCAAAGATGCCACCGACAAAGCCTAGGGCATTGAGCAGTGTGTACATCTTGACCTCGCGCGCAACATTGACGACGAATTTGTCGACAGAGACGGCCAGGAGGCCAATGTCAGGGTGGGTTACTGTGTAAGTGGGGCTGGGGTACTCTTGGCGGAAATTGGTGTTGACCTCGGGCGTGGAATTGGCAATGGGCAAGAAACCGACGTAATTCCAGCCGTCGGGCTGCAGATAGCGATGGTCAACGAGCTGGTAAGACATGGCGCTGAACGTGAAGGGCTGGATTTCAAAAACATTGGTCGTTTGCACATCATTGCGCTCGTTATTTTGCCACGAGAGCACATTGTCAGTCGACAAGAGCGTGGCTGTGTCGTCCTGGATGCCATATACAACCTGGTTGGGATCCATGGCCTTGGGATACGTCGCGACATGGACGCGGCCACTCGTTAGCGATTGGTCGCCATACATGGTGAAGATCAGACGTGAGCCATTGTTCTGGCCCGACGTGCCTGTCAATTGGAACCAATTGGGCGCGCGGTACAAGAAACATTGCACGTTGCCAAGGTTCGATGTGAACGTGGGCGTAAATACGCTCATGTTCAGCTGCATCATAAAGGCATTGCAGCTATAGCCAATATCCGTCTGGCAAGCGACGCCAGGATTGTTTTCATTATAAGGATTCGCCAGGTCCATCGGGTAGCCTTCGAAACAAAAGCGAACATCTTTTCAAAAAAAAAAAAAAAAAAAAAAGAAGAATTGAGTGCCTGGAAAGAGGAGGAAACGACGGGTTGGGGGCCCGACGGGCGCGAAGGGAAGGGGCTGGATCCCAATTTGTGTAGCAATAAGACTCTTTTTTTAGACGATCGAGATCCTTCTTTTTTACCTGGCGTGTCGACTTGGGCAGCCGCATACTCGATTTGTTGTACAACGTTGGGACTATCAATGGCTTGGCGGATGACGAACACCAAGAACATGGTGAAGATGAACAAGAAGAACACCTGGAAACCAATGCGCGTCGTTTCAGCCCAGATTGGTTCGCCAGAGCTGCATAAAAATGAAAAAAGGGGGTGTCAGTGCATCATGTGCATGATTTTCGCTTTTTTTTTTGTTTTACCGAGGACGCCAAATGTCGTGGTGGATGCGAGTGACGAGGAACTTGATGTAGCGGCCAAACTTCCAGAGACAGAACAGAGCAATGACAAGCAGAGCGACGCACGCAATGGCGACACCGACAATGACGCCAGTCGATAGGCCGCTGGTGCTATTGCCGGAGCCGGTCGTACCATCAAACGATTGCAACCACGTGTAGTCGGACGTGTCGAGCACATTGATATCATTGTAGTAGGTACCGAGGGCCTCGCCTGCACAAAAAAAAAAAAATAAAAAAATTGAAAAACGGGATTTTAGCGTGGGGTCGCTTCTCGTTGGGTCTGTTTTTTTGGATCTTACCCATGGCGAACGTCACGTGCGTGTTGTCGAGCATGGCGGCATTGGCAAAGGCGCGGAACGAGGGAGGAATGCCTTGTGTTTGAGGGAATGACCAAGTCCAGGCGGTCGTGTCAAGGGTCGCCATGCTGCGGGTGTATTGGCGGAAGCGCCCAGGCTGGGCATTGCTGCCTAGGTACGTAAAAAAACAAAACAAAAGAGGGATGAGGAAACGGGGGCCGATGCGGGGCACGGAGATGGGGGCACGACGTCTTACCACCGAGAATGATGATGTTGCCCTTAGAGTCTAATATAAAACAAGGTGAGTTGCCAATTTGAGTCGTTTTTTTCTTGCTTTTCAGGGGAGGGGGATCAAGCTTTTTTACCAGAAACAGCATTATGGTAGGCGCGCGTGCTGGGGATGTTACCGCCAATTTGCTGGGTGGACCATTGGTTGGACGCGGTGTCAAACAAATTGATCTTGTCCATGCTATTCAAATCGACATTGGCGCCATTATTGCAGAAAGACACACCACCGAGAATCACCATCTTGCCACTGATTTGGCGAAAAAAAGCAAAAATAAAAAAAGCAGTATGGGGATCAGCAAATTAAGGAGTCGTGAGATGGGGGGTGGTTATTTTTTTGTCGTTTTCATTTTCTTCCTTACTTTGCCAAGGAGGCCGTGTGGCCATACATAGCGCAAGCGGGGGAGGGAAGTTTGGTCGCGGTGCCCGTGGCGCCGCTGATGACCCAAAGATCGTTCAATGGCTCGTGCGTGTTGGAGCTGAAGCCACCAAAGATGTACACATTGTTCTTTGCCGAGTCGTAGGCGAGCGAGAAGTAGTAGCGATTTTCGGGGAAGCTGGGATTTGTGGCAGACGTGGTCCAGGTCTGTTTTTGAATGTCGTACGTTTGCCAGAGCAAGGTCATGTTGGCCGTAGGCGCGGGCGCCGTGGCATTGGCCGTGGTGTTGCCCGACGACGCAGTGTTTTGCGTAAAGTTACCGAGGCCGCCAATGGCAAGGAATTGATTGCCACTGGCAGTGACGAAGCCCTGCGCATATTTGACAGGCTGGACATTGCCGGATTGCGGCAATGTCGTCCATGTGTAGCCATTGCTGGTTTGCGTCAGGCGATAAAGCGAACTGGTGCCGTAATCCGTGCTATTCTCGCCGCCAAACAGGATCATCGAGTTGTTCAGGATACCCTGCGCCATACCGCCCTGGAATGGCACCGTCCGCATCAGCGTCGCGGAATTGTAATAGCCTTGCACCATCGACGACGTCAGCGCCATCGTGGCTAGCAAAAATGAGGCAAGAGGCTTCATGTCAAATGAAAATAAGCGTGTCTTTTGTTGTCAAGCTGACTGGGATTTAGCGAGGCGAGTTGGAGGAGAAACAAGTCTCTAAAGCTAGGATGACAAGTGTAAATAAAAAGAAAGGCAGGGATACGCAGAAAAAAAAAGAAGAGAGGGAAGGGAAGGGGGGAAAACCCGCGCGATCGTGGTGGTGGTGCGAGAAAAAAAAAAAAAAAAAAAAGAAAGAGAAAAGAGAATGAGAAATAGAAACAGGGCACGACAAAAGGGGTAAAGGCACAACACGCAATTTAAAAAAAAAAAAGGAGCAAACCCGATAATTGCTGATGGACATGGCGGAGCTGTAATCATTTGAGTGCGTGCTCATACTCCATACGCTGCACAAATGACAATGAAATTTCCTTGCCCTGACGAGACGGCGAATCGAGACCATCTTGTACTCTAAACCATAAATGAAGCGCGTCTTTTTGCATTCTCTTTGTCTTTTTTTTTTCTTTCCTTGATCCCCCTTTTTCCTTTTCAATTAAAAAAAGTCATCATTCTCTTTTACTTTTCTGTTTTTCTTTTCGATCAAGCTGCTTAGACTTGTCTCATTGTTTTTTTTTTTTTTGTCTTTTTTGACACGATTGCGGTCTCACAAGATGATGTGCCATCGCCCGGGTTTGCATGAATTCTAGCTCCGTCATGCCTTTTCGCCACTAAAATAGGCGGCAGACAGGTCGGGTCACTTTACATAGCAGGCAATCCTCTAATTGATCTTTGTACAACATGGAGTTGCACCTCCCCCCTTTATTTTGCCCCTCTCGTATTTGTGGCTATTTTAAGCGCTCGCGACACTCTAGGCCCTTTTTCACCTCCCTGTTTGATGATTCTGCAACCCACTTCTTTGAAAAAAAAAAAAACATGTTGCACAACGACTGTGTTCCCGTCGTCACCCCTCAAAATCTAAAAAAAAAAAAAAAGACGGAACCATGCCTTTGACACGAACCACTGGAGGCCATGTGCCAAGAAAAAACGCGGAAGAGCCATTTTGGCTTGTTTTTTTTATTTTTTTTTCAAGTTGCGCAGGGTGCAATGCTATCATAGCTCAGATTTGCTGGAATTCGCTCTGTTGCAGCTGATCGCCAAGCTGGTTTTGCTGATCCGAGACGTTTTGTTGCAAATCTTGGTAAGAATTGTCGGCATTGTCTTGCAAGCCGGATTGCGTCTGTTGCGCTTGTTGCTGAGCGCGGTCCATGGTGTCGTCGAGGCCGCCGGACGTCTGATTCATAGCCTGGTCAGCATAATTCTGCGCGTCGGTGCCCGACTGTTGGAATTGCTCGCCGGCCTGCTGGAATTCCTGGCCCATCTGTTGCTGGCCCTGCTGCGCTTGCTGCTGCGCTTGCTGTTGCGCATTGTCGCTCCAGTCCTGGCCCACGTTTTGATCGACCATACGCGGGTCCACCTGAGGACCGGAGAAATCTTTATTTTGGCTACCTTGTTGCTGAGCGTAGCCTTGCGACTGCTGTTGCTGGCCATGTTGCGATTGATCGTGGCCGCCAAAGAGATTTTTAAAGAAACCCATGTTTAAAGAAAATTGGTGTGTGTTTGAAGAGAAAAAGTTGAGAAAGGGTTTTTTTTTCACTTTGAGTGGGGAGGGGTGAAAAGGTCATTTATAGCCCTGGAAAAATATGAATGCGGGGATGAAACTCAGGCAACCAGCTTGATTGCATGAAGAAACTTGTCAACTCCGAGGTCATAGCGCGCGTGCTAAAATGCAATCGTAGCCTTTCCGCTCGTTTCTCCTTGTTACTATGCCTAGCTGCCTGCTGCCTATTTCACGATGATATCCAAGTATGTTGAAACTGACTATGTAACAAGCCATGCTTCATGATTTTTGCGCAAGCTTTGCAAAAAAAAAAGAGAAAATAAAACTGGCGTGGACAAAAAAAAATGTTTGCATCACAAACAGAAAAGTCTGGTGAGCTCCCTGCTCTCGGTTTCATGATGACAGGGATCTTGGACTTGTGCAATGACATACCGTTTCCGCGGCATTCCCACGCGATTGCTCGTTGCAACCAGCCCGGGCCGAGTCGTCGCTGGGGCAGTTTGACGTGCCCATATGTCTTATAGAATACAGTAAGATTAGATGAAGTGCGATTGACGATGATGAATATTCCTTGAGCATCCATTTGAAAAAAAAAATGGTTCGTTTGCTTCAAAGCTGGATGAACTTTCATTGCAGAAGGCGCAATTCCAAGAAAAATCACGTTTTCTTGGCGCCTCTCTGCCTGATCCGTTTGGAAACATTGTCAAACGACACGGCACTGACCCGTACGTCAACTTTGCTGTGGTTAGCAAGGCACTACGGCATTGTATAAATAGATAAAACAAGGAAGAATAAATATTTTCAATATTTTTTCGCTTTTTTAGATGCTTTTTTCTTCATTGCTTGGATCGCCAGCTACAACTTTGCCACGTTTCAAGAAAGCATTCCTGCGCGGTAGATAACCTTGGCCCCCGAAAAAAAGTAACAAAATAAAGCAATTTTTGCATTTATTCGCGAATTCTGCGCCAACAGCCCTCAAAACCACGACCATGTCATCGAGCACACTTTTTGCACCATCTCGCTCATTCTAATATAACATTACGGTGCTGCAGTAAGAAAAAATGGGAAAAGCCCCCATTTTTCGCATTTTTCGCGTTTCGCTAGCATTTTACATGTGGTTACGCATGGGCACGTCATGCAATGCATCATCATCAGCTATCGTTTTGTCGCTTGCATTCATGCACCTGTGCCTAAAAGGATGGACAATTAATTTTGAAAAAATTATAACTCAACATTTGCAAATAGGGCACCCAGGTATTTGATGCCAATCGATCTTCCAGGGAGTGGTGCTTTAATTGCCCTGACATCACGATCAAAACTGCGAGCCAATCGATTGGTTGCCAAAAAAAATTGCAATATGCCGTTTTTTTTGCTGAACATCATACTCTGAGCTCACTCATGGAACGCTTTGCCTACCTTTTATTCTACGATAGAAAGAGAACATAGCGAAAGTCGTCGAACGAAAGATCTAGTCAGCTTTAAAAAAAATGGGCGAAGCGAGACCCCGTCGAGAAATTTGAAACTTCGGTCCTCAGATTTCCGCCAAACTTGGTCACAATGTAGGTCACTTTGAGTACGCGTCAGACGTGTCAAATGAAGGAGAAGTCAAATTGTTCAATTCCGAGCAATGTGCATTTAGACGTTTAAATTAAAGCGCGTCGCTCCGAACGAGAACGCGCGATGATGCCGATATGAAGCGTCTATCGCGTAGTCGTGGCTATGGGACACAAAATCCATCGGCACAGAGATCGCGAAACGCGCCTGCGGTGCGTGCATTCACGCGTCGAAAATTACTAATGAAACGGAACTGGCTTATTCTCGGCAACTTGCAATCCAAGCCATTGCGATCCCGGTGAGCCAAATGCGCGCCAGGGAGTGTTTTATCTGTGGAATCCACTTTGGGGATATTGCGATGCGTTTTCATCAACTTGGCCTTGGAGGCCATTTTTGCCATTTTTTGTCGATTACGATCCAATGGCCAAGCCAATCACCGCCGTAAACATCGTGATTATTCGTCTTTCTTCATGCCCTGTCGCGGATCAAAAGATCAAAGTAATTAGAGAATTTTTGATTTTGCATTTTTCGGCCATCTGAGTGTGTCACTCTCAAAAATCACAATTTTCGAAAATGATGATATCTCGCGACAGTGGCGTCGTACAGATCCAGGTAAAGGCACATTCGAAAGAGCCCGGTTTTCTGATTCAGATGTGCCCTTCAATTTCAAGACAATACTAATTTTCCTACTTTTTCCCTCTGATTGCGCGATTTAAAGGGAAACGTCATCACGATCCGCCATCGATTCTACTGATCGCTTTTCCATTTGCTTGGTATGGACCACCACAATGCTCAGACATCTGATCCGAATGTGTGCGCGGCGCCTTTCTGCTTTTTGCCGTGTTAAAATATGTGTCTTTTCAAGATCGCGATTGAATTTGCGGTCCTGACCCCGCGACGCGCTTGCCGTGAGATGTCCGGCCATTTTGGAAGAGGCGTAGCATCGGGAGCCATCTTGCCAATGGCGTTTAGGCACTCCAAACTTCACCCTTTTTTTTTACAACCACCTCTTTTCAGAGTCGATTTCTTAATTTTACATGATAAGATGATGGAACATAATCTGAATGACATTGAATTGAACGTTCCACAGACTGGTCAACTCTTGCACTTTTAGCGAGCGGGCATCAATGCCTGATGGCCCACCCGCGATCTCGTAAGTCAAATAGCCAACATTTGCGCTTTTATTAAATTTGAATGACACACACTTGACAGGATGGAGAAAGACACGTTTATTTTGAGACTTGAATCAAATTAGGGGAAAGGAGATGTCGAAAATGGATATAATTACAGGAAATATGCTCAGTGGACATATTCGAGATACACGCTAACGCTATCTGGCCCGACGAGGTCGCGGACAGTGGCGACGAGGACCTCTACCTCGACGGCGAGCTGTTCCGAGTTCATGAGGTATGTGCTGTAGTAAGTGTACTCGGGTTCACCGAGGCGCTCAATGCTAAAGGGCGGCAGATGACGCACCTTGTCTGTGAGCGTGCGACGCGCCTTGGTTGGTCGGATGATGTATGGCGGCAAGGGTGTCTTGTTTACAAGCGCATTGGACGCCACCTGCAGTGCCGTCAAAATGGACGCGATCTAGCATAAAAAAACAGAGTTTCAAGATGAGCGCGTCGCATCGCGTCTTTTTCGCATTTTTCTTCTTTTTTACCATGTCTTTGCGCTCTGTCCATGTGACATTGACAATGTTAAGCCTGTAGCGCGTATCAATCTTTTCGAGCGCCAGTTCCATTTGCAGCATGATGTTGAGGATGTTGTCGAGGACTTGCAGGAGCTTGAGATATTGTTTCTCGGGGAATGGCCCGCGTAGCGTTGGCTCAAAGCGGCTCTGCTCCATCAGCGCGCGCGTGATCTTGATGTGCTGCCGAATGCTGTTGGCAAACGTCTTGAATAGCTTTTGATTTGTCTCCTTGAGCTGGTACTCGTACCGCGAGCCCTTGAGCAACAAACCCAAAAACGACGCGTAAAGCGCACCAATGTCACCCAGCATCCGCGCAATGTGGTGCCGCACCTCGACGCGACTCGTATGCGCGTACGGAAAAATCGTGATCAGCATGGCCGCAAACACACCCACGAGCACCGTCGCCGTCCGCTTCAACACGTAAAAAAAAAAAAAAAGAAGAAAAATTAAAAAACTTGCTCATTTCCCCTCCATTTTTTTTTCCTTACCAGATACGTAATCTCGTACACGGTGCCATTCTCGCCTGTGACCTTGAAAATGTAGCCATAGCCAACAACTATGGCGAAAAAGGCATCAATTACGTCCATTTTCTCTTTTCTTGCTATTTTTTTTGTGCCAACAAGCACTTACTGAGGGATGTGGTGATGAGAGAAAACAGGCCGGTGGCACGATAAAACGTGGACAAGGTGTAGATCATGTACAATGGTATATTGACAATGAACATGACGACAAGAATGGCCCAAAGGTAGCCACGCGAGATTTCCCATATCAAAAGTCCGCACACAGCGCCGATGAACGTGCCAATGGTGCGTACCATGGTTCTAAAAAAAAGCATCAATTCGCACGCCCTTTTCTTGTGTCTATTTTTCACTATTTTCTCGTTTTTGCTCTTTTTTTTTTTACCCAAATAGTGAGCTTCCGACCGAGGGACCCATCCAAATGAGAGCGACGACGGGTGCCCATTGTCCGCGTGCCTTTGTGTACCAGAGGACGGACTGATCGAGGAAGCCTGGGAGCGAGAGGAGGACAACGAGGACAGCGGCGCGTAAAGCAAAGGCTGTGTCGCTTGTGTAGACGTAATTGCGGCTGAATTCCCAGATCCAATAGAAAAATCGCTGCGAGCGTGTTGTTGGGTAGCCAGCGTCCGGGTCGTGGTACGTGTAGGGATCGAGAAACGTCTTTGGGATGATTTTACGCGTGTTTCTTGTGAATTGTTGCCGCCACTGATTGAGTTTGAGCAGCATGGGCAGCGTCTTGCGCCTGCGGTTGGGTGGGCGGCGCGGGACTTGTTGCTGTTGTCGGGGCTGGTCGGTGGTGGTGGATGTAAGTGGGTGTGAAATGCGACGACGTGTGGCGGACGCGTAACGTTGCAAGACGTTGCCATTGTCGACGGACGGCTCGTGATAATGCTGATGGAACCATTTGCGCGTCTCTTCTCGGCATGGAACCTGGCCGCGCACGGGATACGACAGCGAATAAAGGCGCGATGCGCGCGGTCGGTCGTCCATCTCACTTTCATCATCATTTTCGTCATTTTCGTCGTCTTCATCATCGTCGTCGTGCAATGGCCGCGGAATTGGAGCAGCCACGTTTACCTCTTCGTCTGTGAATCTGCACGAGGTGGAGGTTGGAGCCGTGTTGTGGTTATTTTCTTTTGTTTTGTCGTCATTTGGTGGTGGTGACGGGGATTGATCATGTTTGACGTCGATAAAGGACTGCAGCAGCACGGTGTGGTGCGTGAGTGTGCGCTGCAGGTTGGATGTGCTGCTCTGTTGCTGTTGAGTAAGTGCGCTGGGTGCGTCGAGATCGTAAGCTGTTTCGCGTTTCTTCCAAAACAGCTTGTGCAGCGATACAGAGGGCAGCCAGAAGCGGCGCTGATGGCGGACCTGGTCCATATCGTAGACGAGCGACGACAGTGTATAGAGAATCTCGGCGTACGTCCTCAGATTGAATTGGAAGAGCAAAATCATCAATAAAGCGCGACGCGGGTGTTTGTCGCGATTGTAAAGAAGACCGAGACCCATCAGGCGCTTGGCGTCGAATTGTTGGATAGCCGTGAGCAATTCAAGCGATGGATCCACATTGTGATCGTACATGATGGCCGTGTTGGGCGTGCCCCGGTATTGCCGCCAAAATCTCACGAAAAATGGCTTATTTTGCGTGCGTGGATCGATGTTTTGCATGCGCCGCAATCGTTTAATGGTCTCGTCAACGGCAATGGAGCAGGCCGACACGAGATCAATGTATGTCGCGCGTGATTGTTGCAAAACAGCCATGTATTCGTCGTGTTGGATGCTCGCCGTGGCAGCGCCCTCTTCGAGGGTGACCGATTGCCGCGGTGTGGACGGTGCCGTCGACGCGTGGCTGGACGCTAGCGATGGCTCGTGCACGAGGATCGATGGTGAAGGGCACGGCGGGAATTGGTGCAACTGCTGTACGTGTAAGAGTTTTTCTCTGGCTGTGGCGGAATTGGCATTAGGCTCGTGACGAAGTCGCTGGAGTTGCTGCAGATGGTGCTGGTGTTGCTGCTGCTGGTATTGAGCCTCGAGTTGCTTTTGCTGATCGTCTTCCAGGTCGTCATCGCCGTACCACGAAGATGGCACGAGATCGGGACTACTCGATGATTTTGGCGTTGGCTGCTTGTTTAATGGCGGCACAAGCAGGGTAATTGAGCCTGGTGGCGCAGCTGATCCGTCATTTGCGCGATTTCCGGCGCTGCTGGTGTCTGCTTGTGGCTCGGGCGGTGAATTTGTAGATGACCGCGAATTTGAGCGCGATGATGCATGCGACATGTGTGATGCCGAGTTGCGCAATGGCGACCCGCATGGCATTGGCGATTTGTGGAGCGTGACGGCCGACGCGGGTTGCATGGTGCGCTGGATGAGGTCCAATTTTCGTAAATTGGATGCCATGACGCGGCCAATGGCCACACCGTGCAGGGGGACGCGCAGCCGCTTGAGCAATTTCGTCAATTCCTTGGCGTCGACTGGTGACACGGTGTTGAACGAGATTTCGCGGCACACGGTGCGCTTGCGATGGATCAATGCAAGTAAAAGCGAGTCAATCTTGTTGTGGATCTCGGCTGGTGTGTCTGGCACAGGCGCAGCGGGCACCTCCTTCACAATTCCTTGGTAATGCGACTGAAAAAAGCCTTGGACCTGTTGCCGCGTGATGTCGCTAAATACCTCGAGCGTTTTGACGAGGTCTTGCACGTAAAACCGCGTGCTGTTATCCGGTCCGAGGATCAAAAACACCAAAAAGATGGTGAGAAACCCCGCAAGAGGAGGAATCAAGTAGATAACCTGTAGATAGAAACAAAAAATGGCCAAACGCAAGAAAAAATAAAAAAAAACAATGAGAACCCGGCAAAATGCAATGAGATGCATCCGAGTGCAGAACTTGCCACATTGATGGGCGACCACACCGGATCAAGCACCGCGCCCAAGAAGCTAAAACACATGATCGACGCCGACAGCATACCTAAATATTGGCAAAAAAAATGAGTTTGTTCTTTTTTTTGCTATTTTTTTTTTTCGCCCAATTTCATTTTTATTTCTCCTTACCACCGACGTTGGCTTGGTCCACCTTGACACGGACATAGTTCAACACGAAGGCACCGACGGCGAGAAAAGAGATAAGAATGCCGCATTGTGCGGGCTGCGCGTGGACAGTGGCCTCTGGCTCGCGTACGAGAAAGGCGCAATAGGTGCCAAGGATCGAGTAGGCCGCGGCAATGCAACACATGAACGCACCGAAAATGGCATCCTAAAGCAGGGTGAGTGAAAAAAAAAATGCACAATGAGCGCTTGGGCGGGTACCTCGGCAATAAAACCCAGCGACTTGCATGGATGGATGAATTCGACGGCGATGCACCCCAGGATGCCTGCGGTGCTCGTTCGCTCACGGATCGGGTCGTATACAATTAGACCAAACACAATGACCACGGCAAGATCGGCCTTGATGATTGTCTTGAGAATGGGCCAGTCCAATTGTCTCCACGCACCCTGAAGCTTTTCGCGCAGCGTCGCAAATGGGAGCACCTGCCCCGATGATGGCGAAAATGCAAAACTCGCTTGCGTCCGCAGAGCCTCCTTGTTGAGCATAAGTCGAAAAGTTGAAGGGGGGATGCACTGACGAGGGTATATACAGAAATAAAAAGAAAAAAAGAGAAAGAGTAGGAAAGAAAAGCGAATTGAGGGGTCACCACCGATCGTCTTTCCCATTTATGGCACTTTTTTTTTGTTTCATGATCTTTTATCCACCACGCGGGGGAAAGGCCAGCCGGCTCGCGATGATGGGGATCACCGTCACATGAAGGTAAAAACAAGAAGGGAGGCCAATTGGGGGTTTTTAAATGACGCGCAGCAGCCTTTTTATCACCCCCTCCTCTTTTTCCCAATATTCGTGCCCGTCCCTGGCCAGGCCGTCGCACGTCAACAATGAAGCGGCCGGCTCTATAGCATGGCATGAAAAATTGAGAGGATGCCGCTCGCACCAGAGCGCAAAAACCTTAAAATTTTCTGTTATTCTGTCAAGCGACGCCATGCCCGCGGGGCAAAAAATTCGAAAAGCGACGCCATTGGTCCCCCGCATTTTGTGGCCCCCGTGCGACGCGTCGATTTTTTTTTTTCGTTTACGTACGGCCAATTTTGTCGCGCTTTATACCGCAGTGAGCGCACATCGAGGGCTTAATAACGAGAAAAGAAGAAATATATGAGGATCGAGCGCCCTTTTGGGCATAAATGAGGGGTCAATTGGCGGCCCTTTTGCGTGATTGTTTCCAAATCGGTCGTTTGGCTTGCCGCCGAAAACGCATTCGGCCCCATCGGCATCTTGGCGAGGCAAGTAAATGACATCAAACCACAAAAGAAGAAAAAACGACAAAAAGGCGTGCATAAATGCATTTTTTCTATGCATCTTTTTTTTTTGCAAAAACAGGGTCCAATGAACAGGCAAGCCCCAATTGAATTTAATATACACAGGACGGGAAGGGGGTAGAAGCACCCCTTTTTCCACTTGCGAGATGCAGATTTTGCGTGTCGTGCCACTTGTGCAATGTCCGAATGGACGTTACACGAGCGCGAGGACCATCCCTGATTGGACAGCCGCGCTTCCATGGCATCTGACCACTCTCCCAAAAATAATTGGGGTGCGTGGAGCCCACAAGCACGGAGAAAGAGGTGCTTTGGGCGTTTTTGCACGGTTTTGGCAGTGCAAAAAGGTGCCATTGAGCAGTCACCAGCGGGTAAATGATGAAAAGCAAGGATGAAACGGGCAGGGCACTCTCCGGAGAATAGATGGGAAAAGGGGCTCAAGGGCTCGTCTCTCAAAAAGCTGGGCAAAAAAAAAAAAAAAAAAGAAAAAACAAGGAGAGGGCCATTTCCAAGGGAAAAAAAAAAAAAAAAAAAACGCCTCACCTCTGTTTATTTTTTTTTCTCTTTCTTTCTCCTCCCCCCTCTCGCCGTTTCCAAGCCTTTTCTTTCTTTTTCTCTGTCCTTTGATCGTGTTGGCAGCCTTTTTCCTTGTCCCCCCTCCCCCCCTGGCCCGCACCATCGCTTTCGTCCCCGTCCATGATAACCAGGTTATCAAGAACATCACGCCAGAAACCTCCTGTGGATGTAAGTGTGGGTACTTTTTTTCTTAGGAAAATATTTGTTTGCTCAACTTGTTTGTCTTTTTCTAGTATACCCTTGGTATTTGTTATCGGTGTAACGGCATCAACGACTACGACGACACAGGCTGCACAGAGCCCGTCTTGTCGTGCTCAGAATGCCACCGACATGGTAAATTGGGCCCTGGAAAAGGTCAAAAATAGGCTCATTCTTACCCTTTTTTTTTTTTTTACCTTTTAGCCCACGGTCCATGCATCCACCTCGATGAGACCACAGTCAGCATTGCGCGTACTTACGATTGGCAGTGCAACGATTGCAAAATGTGCATGGCCTGCCAGTCCAAAAAGGACGAGGTGAGGAATTACAAACATGGCCGCGCCCTTTTCCTCCCTTTTTAACCCTTTTTTGTCCATCTGGTAGGACCGAATGATGATCTGTACGCTGTGTGATCGCGCCATGCACGTCGAGTGCTGCCCAGGATTAGATGAGATCCCCGCAGGTAAACAAAAAAAAAAGAGCAAAAACGACAAAAAGCGTCAAAAAAAGAGCGAAAACGAGAAGAAGAAAAAAAAGAACAAAGAAACGAGGCTTGCTGACGCAAAAGGGGGGGGGGGTGGAAATTGGTATGTGTTTGTGATATATGCCTTACAAATGGCATGGCTTGATTATTTTTTCCCCATTTAGGCAATTGGTATTGCAGCCTTTGCTCGTCGATGCCATCACCTTCCTCTGTCCACTCGCCGTCATCATCGTCACCGCAGCTGAAAGCGCACGATCCGCCTCTCTTGCCTCTCTCGGACAACCAGATGACAAAGAGTCCAAAAAGGACAAGACAAAAGCCAAAACACGCCGACAAGCTTAAACACCCGCGCCGAACCAACGACCATCTTCCATCAGCGCACTCGCTGCCGTCCCCACCGCATCCTTCCCCGCCGCCAAACCTGCGCACCACCGTCAGCACACCAGACATGGGAAATCTCGCATCAACGGCGTCCAATGCCGTAAAACAGGCGGCGAAACCCGCCAAAGACGCGCCGTCAAGGCCGCACACCGCCACCACCATTACCATCAAGCCCCCACGCAAGCGCAAGCGCCAACACAGCACCGAGCCCGCCACGACCGCTGCCGCTGCCGCCCAGGCAAAGGTCGACAAGGATTATTACAAAACGTTTGGCCATAAAATCAGCAAAACAGAGGCCAACACTGTGAGGGGCACACCCGTAACGCGCGACGAGGAGCGCTTTGCAGCTGCAAAGGCCAAATGCGACGTAAGCAAAAAAAAAGCCGACGGATTGGACGAAAATCACACGACTCACGTTTTTGTTGTTTTTTTTTTTGTTTTTTTTTCTCTCTCTTTTTTTGCATGCAGAATGCGGCCGCCCGTTTATCATCGTTGTCGCCACCGTCGTCACGCGCTTCACAGCAACAGCAGCAGCAGCAGCAACCTCAATCATCGCATTCGTCTCCTACTCACATGTCGTCGTCTTCCACTGCCGGCGGCGCGGCGTCTACATCTTCATCGACCGTCGGCGACTCTAATTGGGCCATGTCCGTGCCAAAGATCAGCAAGATTCGTTTTGGCGACTACCTCATCGATACCTGGTACGTGGCGCCCTACCCTGAGGAGTACAGCCAGCACGCCGTCTTGTACATTTGTGAATACTGCATGAAGTACATGAAAAGCAAATACGTCGCCGGTCGACACAAGGTAAAATTCCGCAGAATGACCAAAAAAAAATCTAGACGCGTCGCGTCGCGCTTTTTGCACGAAATCTATTCTATTTTTGCTCATTTCTCTTTCTTTTTTTTTTAAAAATAAAAGGTCAATTGCCCCGTCAAGCACCCACCGGGCGACGAGATCTACCGCGACGGCAACATCTCCATCTTTGAGGTGGACGGCCGCAAAAACAAGATTTATTGCCAAAACCTATGCTTGCTCGCGAAAATGTTCCTGGATCACAAGACGCTCTATTACGACGTCGAGCCCTTTTTGTTCTACATCATGACCGAGGCCGACGACACCGGCTGTCACTTTGTTGGCTACTTTTCAAAGGTAACACAAAGCCGGTGCTGCTGATTTTCGCGGCTCAACCCCCTTTTTTTTTTTTTTTTTTTTTTTTTTTCTCACAGGAGAAGCGCTCATCCATGAATTACAACGTATCCTGCATCCTGACCATGCCCAATCACCAGCGAAAGGGCTATGGCCAATATCTCATCGACTTTAGTACGTGGAAATTGCATAAAAAGTGTTCCAATGGCTCATTGCTTTTTTTTTCTTTTATAGGCTATCTTTTAAGCAAGCAAGAGGGCAAGACCGGCTCGCCAGAGCGGCC
Source organism: Gongronella butleri (assembly GCA_025201375.1). Taxonomy (NCBI): domain Eukaryota; kingdom Fungi; phylum Mucoromycota; class Mucoromycetes; order Mucorales; family Cunninghamellaceae; genus Gongronella; species Gongronella butleri. The sequence goes on from JAIWZP010000102.1 coordinate 19,817, forward strand.
ATTGTCGGATCTTGGCCTGCTCAGCTATCGAAATTACTGGAAAACCGTGTTGTTCCGCTTTTTACACAAACGGACCGACCCCGTCACCATTGAAGGTAGGGAAAACGACCAATCGTGGCTTTTTTTTTTCTGGCGCCGAGGGTTCTCACTGTCGATTTTTTTTTCTCGTGAGTGTAGAGATCAGCAGCAAGACGAGCATGACGCCTGATGATATCATCTCGACGCTTCAAGTGAATAACATGATTTGGCCCAACCAGCCGATGCAGCCGGATCTTGTGCGTCCTGCGAGTGCCAATGGCGCGCCCGTGGCATATCGTCTTGTCCTGGACCCCAAAGTCATGGCGGCGCACCTGAAAAAGATCGATGACAAGCACTTCCGTACCATTGACCCCAAAAAGCTGACGTGGACGCCGTTTGCGCTCTCCAGAGACCGATTGGCCGTGCTCATGGGCCAAAAGACCATCAAGAACGGCGAGGACGAGCAGCATGATGTCGACGTGACCGGTGATTAATCTCATAGACACCCCACTTGTTTTGTCTCGCCTCGTCTCAAATTGCTTTTTTTTTTTACCACTTTGTGTATTACGATATCCCCCCTCTCCTTCTTTTGTGCGTCGCGTGGTGTCGTTTCTGGCCTTTTTTTTTTCTTGTGTGGCCCCCACCACCGACCGGAGCCCGGCCCTTTATTGATTATTTCGCTTTTGAAGTTTTACCCTTGTGCGCATGACGCCAAAAAGTGACCGCGGCCGCGCGCGCTTGTCTCCAACTCGTCTCCTTGCCACTCCACACCCCCTTCCCCCCCCTCTCTTCTCCCACGAGGCCGCCACTCTGGCATCATGCATGTTGGCCTTGTCAATAAAAAAAAAAGAAATTGCGCGTCACCATTGGTAATTGACCTGCTTTGGGTTGCGGATTGCCCACGAGGCACGAGTGTGTTGGAACTTGTCTGCGTGCGGATCACTGATCTGCGGTTTGCCAACGCAAAAATAGGGAGCATGCTTTCATGCCGCATGATCATTGGCGAGGGAAATAAAAAAGGAGGCAACAACTCCTTTTTTCACTCGCTCATCCTGTGCCGCCAAAGTGAAACAATAGGCCACGCCCGCCCACTGAAAGGGATACGTGCCCAGTCTGGCTTGGTCGGGTCTTGTGTTGAGGTGAAGATCATGAAATGCCGGCCATTGTGCGACCAACACGCAACCATGCCCCCCTTTTTTTTGCTTTCTGCTCGCTAGATCCATGTGACACAAACATCTGGTGCATGATTGGCTGACGTTTTGTTCGACCAATCACATCGCTCGCTCCCTCACGAGCTCTCAGGCGGCCGCTGCAAACCTTGTCCGAAATCTTAAATAAGGCAAGCAAATTTAAATCTGCTTTTTCTTTACGTTTCTTCACATTTCTGTGGCAAAGGGAAAAAAAAATTAGAAAAAAAGGAAGCATGAGCCAGTCAATCACGAAAATCAAGGATGCAGATGTCGTGATCGCCCATCAAGACGACGCGTCCATGCATTCCGGTAGCCACGCCGCCATGATGGATGCCGAAACCAACAAGAAACAGCCGTCGCGCACCGCATCGTTCTTCAATGTGGTCTTTGGTGAGTCAATTCTTCCCTTTGAGGACAAACGGGGGGGGGAGGCATCAAGAAAAGAAAAACGAGATTAGGATGGAGAAGCTCATCCTCCTTTTTTTTTTTGATGAATTGCAGCTGGCTTTGCGCTTTTGAGCGATGGCTACCAATCGGGCATCATCAGCTTCATCAATCTCGTGCTGGCGCAGATTTATGGCACCGAGATCTTCAATGCGACCATGTCGTCGCGTCTCTCATACTCTATGTTTGTCGGTTGTGTCATTGGTCAACTGGTAAGGCAACTTGGTTTTTTTTTTTTTTTTTTTTTTCTTTGAGAAGCGTGGGGAAACTTTGTGCGAGATGAAAAAGAACGGGGCAGACACCATGTGACACCACCTTGCCTCATTTGTAAAACCCATTGCCATTATTACCATTGCCATTAAACGCGGTCTTTTTATTTATATAGGGCTTTGGCTTTTTTGTCGACCGCATTGGCCGCAAGGCGGGCCTCGTGGCCACCACATTCCTTGTGATTCTTGGTGCTGCCCTCTCTGCCGCATCTAGTGGCCCCACTCCCGAAGGACTTCTTTGGATGATGGTCGTAGCACGCGGCGTCCTGGGCGTCGGCGTCGGTGGCGAGTAAGAAAAATGCACAAAAAAGGGAGAAAAAAAAAGCGGCCCTATTTGCTCACGTCATTTTTTTTCTGCAATTCTCTTTATCATAGATACCCGTGTAGCAGCGTGTCAGCTGGTGAGTCTGCCGACGAAGTGTCACCCGGCAGCCGCGGCAAATTGTTTGTCCTTGTCACCAATTTTGTCATTGACCTTGGTTACGTCGTGTCGGCAATTGTGCCTGTCGTGCTGCTTGCTATCTTTACCGAAGCGAACCTCGAGCCTGTGTGGCGCCTTGGTCTCGGTCTTGGTATCGTCCCACCCTTGTCTGTCCTCTATTGTAAGTGTTAAAAAAAACCGGAGCGCCAATGCATGTGCATGCGCGTCCATGCGCGTTCATGCTCGTCAGTGCGCAGCAAACCCCGTCGATACGCGCCCTATTACCTAAGAGGACGCATCTTGACTTTTTTTTTTTTTGCCTTTTTTTTCGGCTAGTCCGTCTGCGCATGGCCGATTCCAAGGCGTACAAGAAGAGTGCCATGAAGAAGCGTGTTCCTTATTGGCTCATCATGAAGCTCTACTGGCCACGCATCCTCACCGTGTCGCTCATCTGGTTTGTCTACGATTTCATCAGGTAAATCGCGCGACCATTGGGCCCTGCTGGCCATGAAAAAAACATTGCAATGCTCATTTCGCCTCTTTTTACTTGCTTTTAGCTACCCCAATGGTGTCTTTTCGAGCGTGATTATCAGCAAGGTGGCGCAGGGCGAGCCCATGATCATTACGAGTGCGTGGAACGTGTTGCTGTACTCGTTCTACCTGCCAGGGTGCATTGCCGCGTGTTTCCTTGTCGATAGAATTGGCCGCAAGCACACACTGGCCATTGGTCTCTTGAGCCTCGGTATTGTCGGCATGGTCATTGGCGGCTCGTTTGAGCCTCTGTCTACCAAATGCTTCCCTCTCTTTGTCATTCTCTATGGACTCTTTTTGGCACTCGCGGAAATGGTATATATGACTTTCGTTTGTTTTGCGCGTTGTGTGCTCATTTTTTTTAACTTTCCAGGGTCCTGGCAGCACGATTGGCCTGATTGCTATGGAAAGCTTCCCCACGGCTGTGCGAGGCACGGGCTATGGTATTGCGGCAGCCATGGGCAAGGTCGGCGCCACGGTGGGCACGGTGGCGTTTGCGCCGATGCAAGCTCAATTAGGCGTGCGCGGGCCATTCCTTGTGGGCAGCGGCATTGCCATTGCGACGAGCGTGGCCGCGTACTTTTTCATCTACGAGGTCAAATCGCTCGAGGAAGAGGACCGCAAGTTTAAGGAATATCTGCTCGCTAATGGCTACGACGTCTCCGACATGGGATTGGAACCTGCTGCCGCTCGCGACGACTCCTCAATCGCCAAGCCCGCAGACATCTCCTCCTGATTTCTCTCTCTCTTTATTTTGCTGTTTTTTTATCTTAAAATCCTTGTATTATCATATCATATGAAATTTAATGTGTCTTTCTCATTCCCAATCCCCCCCCATTCTCTCCTTTTTCCTGCTGGCTTTGATAGAATATTATTTTGTTATAATACTTCTCTGCTAGTCTTCTCTACCTGTACCTCTTTTATCATAGAAAATAAATGGCGGTGGCACTCGTCGGTGCCTCCCATCCGTTCATCAGCCCCACAAAAGCAATGGCATCATACCTGCTATGATACTGTGTCATACTTCTCTTTGAACGACCAATACAGCATGAATCCTCAGCAAGTGCCCGAGAAAATGAACAAAAGCACGACTTTCATCCGTTTTGTCGGATTTTGCACACATATAAGGCGTTTGTTGATCTGTCCTTGTCTCGATCTCAGTGGAGGATTGGACAGAAACTGACGCACACAATCACTTCAAAAGTATTCAGCTATTATTTTCCAATACGTATGATGTTTCAATACTGGCTGATGATTTTAGGCCAAATTATATTTTTGCGTGTGCTTGCGAATCGCGATGCACGCGAAACAAGTCTTGGGCTCATCCTGGGCATCTGCATGCGGAACACAATCGATGGATCATGATGACATGCCTTTGAAATAATGGAGAAATTCGAATTTTTTTAGTTTCCCATGAATGTTGTTTCGCTTTTCATACCTACCCAGTGATTTTTAGTTTTACTCTGTACGTGTGCGTCGAAACGCGTAACATGAGCCGCAGTGGAGTCCCATTATCCGACGCCAGCGTCCAGTTGCCGCAAACAATAATGGTTTTTTCGCAAAATAACGAGTTAACGACATTGTGCGTTTTGTTGGCCCTCTACAACCGTTTATTTGTTCGATTTTCTTTTTGTATTTGACTTGGTTGTTGTCATCGTCAAGGGATGCGTTTCTCACGGCTGTAAATCCTGACAGTATGAAAGCGGGGAATGGCAGGTGCATTGGGCTGGGAGAATTGCCCTTTCTTGGCAATGCGCGAATGACTATTACCTACTGTTACTGGATTTGTCCAATCAGATCGCGCGAAACACTTTTTTTTATACGTGCAAATTAAAAAAGTTTGCGTGCAAATCAGATTGAGCACGCGCAAAGTGGAATTGAGGTGCGCGCGGATTGCTGGTTAGAGACGCGCAAAGTGGAATTGAGGTGCGCGCAGGTTGCTGGTTAGAGACGCGCAAAGTGGAATTGAGGTGCGCGCAGATTGCTGGTGTGGGGCGCAAAAAAAAATCCCGCTGTTGTAGTCTAGTTGGTCCATTCATCCCACAGTGCATACTGCACAATACATAATTTTTGTGCCCACCCAACCACCCATTTTTTTATTTTTATTTTTAAAGATTTTTTTCTCGTTTGATGCAACGGTCAAAAAACGAGATTGAATGGCGGATCCACCCACAGCAATCCTCAGGTGTGACACGCCTCGTCGACTCCAAAATACGAGGCGTCAGCGAATCGCTGTCCGTCAGCTGTGACCGACGGACGCCAGCCTTGACCTTCGACCAAAATTCCTCAATTGGGTTGAGGAACGGGGACCAGGGAGGCAAGTACAACGTCCTGTATCCACGGGATCCCACCAATTCGGCGATCACGGGTGACTTGTGAATGGGCGCGTTGTCCATCACCAGGTAGCGACCCTTCATTTGGCGGGAGTCGAGGACGTCCATCACCCTGTTGATGAAGGCCATATAATCCTCTGTCCGTGTGCCTACGACGCCTTTCACCTTCTTGCCATCCTTGACGCGCGTGCACACGGTTGGCTTCCGCAGCTGCAGTGCAACCACTCCCAGTTCGCACATGGCGCCCATGATCGTGATGTTGACCCCTTTTTGCGTGGGGACGACCGCTTTCGCCGGCGTGCCGACTTTGGACCACCCAAATCCTCGGCGAAGGTGCAGATTAAAGCCCGCCTCGTCAAGGAAGACGCAATTGGCGAGGTAATCGAGGTCGGGCTGGTTGCGCCATGCCATCACCTTCTCGTAACGCAGCTCGATGATGCGCTCGGAGTTTCGCGCGGCCGGCAGCTTCTCGAGCTTCTTTAAAGTCACGCGACAATGCTTGACGACATGCTTGCGAAGACCAGACAATGTGATCGTGATGTCGAATTGGCTCTTGAGCTCGTCGCGTGCCTCAGCGAGCGTGATGGCCGCGTTGTTGTCCCAAAGATCGACAAGGAACGCGGTATGTTGTTCAAAAAGCTTGCGATTGCCACCACGCCCATGGCCAGCGCGAGAAATCGGCAAACGCCCCTCAGCATCGTCCCTGTATCGCTTCACGTACGACTGTGCCGTCCGAATATTGATTCCAACAGCCAAGCCGGCGTCCTTGGCTGTCATTCCTGACAATTAATAATCGCATGAGTCTTTGTTCTCTTTTTTTGTGCATTTTCTCTGTGTACCTAGCTCAATGACCTTGTGGATGAGCGATTGGACCTGCTCCGTGGTGTACTTGCGATATTGACCGCGCTTGGGAGTAAGAGGCAGGGTCATCTCTTCATCTTGTCCAGGGGCTGCCTTATTGTTGTCCACAGGCATAGGGCGCTTGATGTATGCCTCTTCGTAGTCATCGAGCGTCATGATTGTCCCATCATCTTGCTTCTTCCAATCTCGTTCTACCACATTGAATTGGCTGAATTGATTGATTTCAACGGCCGGAGCCGCCTCAATCTCCATGTCCACGTCTTCTTGAAACACCATTTCATCAATGAACGCCGAAACCATGTCTTCTGCATCTGCCACAGAGGAGGAGGAGTTCCCATCATCATTCGGCACTCTATAGACCCAGGTAGTATTGTCAATGGACATGCTTGAAGTCGTGATAATAATGATTTGTCAAGAATACAAAAAAAAAAAAAAACAAGCGTATTTATACGCTGTGTGGCGTCTTGAACTAATTTTCGTGTCACTTACGGTCGCGTCTCCCTGTTTGTGTCTCGTCTTGCGACGCCCAAATGGCGTTTTTCTTCTCTGTTTATTATTGTGCTTGTTTTATTGATAACGTCAACTGTGAA
>JAIWZP010000103.1:0-21948 GCA_025201375.1 Gongronella butleri
TTTTGCCTGACGGCAAATTCGATTTTCCACCTCTGCCAGGTGCCATTGGTTGGATATCAAGCATTCTGGTTTGACCAGACGCACGGCAAAATCACTCCCGAACCTGCCAATCATGTTCCCGAATAATATTGATCGCCCCTTTTCGTCCAAAAAAGGCATTGGCTGACGTATGATATTTCTGAAGAATGACTAAGCTGCACAGACGCAAGTTCTTGATTTCAAGTACGCAAACAGCAGTGAATCCAACCGCATTCTGCGAAAAAAAACAATTCGCTCCTTACACGAGGATCGTCCATCGTTTTATCAGTCAGACGTAGTCAAGGGAGCGCCAGGCTTTCATTTGAGCCCACTCAGCCATCTCTAGGTCGCGCAGATGGCGACCAACAGCCAAAATTAAAAACGGACAAACTTCGTGGATGATCCCCTGGCTAACTTTCGAAAATCAAAAAAGGTCGTTCGATGGCCGCGAAACTTGGAGGGTAGCAGGATCGTGATGCCCACTTTTTTTTTTTGTGTGGGGGTGACCGGCGGTCAACCTGGCCGTCGTGGAGAAAACGGACAAAGGAGCGCAAAAAGCAGTGTTATTTTGAATTGCATGGAAAGACAAAGTGACCTGCGAAGGCGCCTGAAATCACGGACACTCGCGCACATCAACCGCGCGCGTATGTGGATGCCTGTAATCACAAAGAAAGATGCACTTGACGCGGCTTCGGACGCGTCAAAGAGGACACATTTCGAGGGTCGTTTTCGACGCGTCACGACGCGCCAACAAGTGCCGTCAGCAAACCCGCAGTTGTATGTCAAAAACTCTTGCAAATTCTCTTTCAAGACACGTTGAGTTTCGTGTCCAGCATATCTCCTTTTTCAAACCACGGCAGTTTGAAAAGTTCGTCTCCAGCATATAAAAGCGCGATTTTCTCGACTCCCACTGCATAGAATTCAGTGATCTTGGTCCCGTGGGGAGCCGTCGTAGGCGCACAGCTACCCTGCAAATTTGGAGGGAATCGGCACACCTCGACACTTTTTCTCAAAAATCAGGCCATGTCTCATGCAAAAAGTTCAATTTGGATTTTCTCGTCATGGAAGCACCCTAACGATACGAGCGAGATCTCAAATCAATTCTTACGTGAAATGTCATCTATTTACGTCTTGGCAAACAGCAATTGCACAAAGGAGAGGTGCTTGTAAAATAAAAAGACTTTGAGGGATATAAGTGGCATTTGCGCTTGAATTAAAAATGCTGTGCCCGCAAAACACGCCAGGGAGCACAGCTAGCCTGTTCTAGAGACTTTTTGCTAGAGCTGCGGTAGTGCACCTCGCGTCCATATGTCCCAAAAGCACCTACCTTTGTGCTCGACGCCTATTTTCACAGATGCCACGCATGTCAATCAGGCGCATGGGTCAAGCATTTCACGGCAATCATGGGAAGTGTATCCAAGAGCTTAAGACCGAGAGGCAGGCGGCTAGGAAAAGGATAATGAAATACCCATTTGGTGTTCAAGGCGCTATGACTTCTAGATGCGCGATCGTAGATGCTTTCTTGATGGTATGCGGGTCTGACGGGATGCCCTTGGTAACGCACCGACCTGAGGAGAAGCAATTGGTGGCGCGTCGACCTGACGACGAGCAATTGCTGTCATATGTCGGCCTCGGGATTTCTTGAAAATCATTCAAATATCAAAAACGTGCTCAATTTTTCTCTACCATGAGTGCTTGATTACTGGTGCGTCAGCCTCGCCAGTGATGATCAATGCCGCAGCGGCTGCGGGATGTCTTGAAAAGCAGCATAAAGTGAGAAAAACACGTGACAGCTCGATTTTTCGCTACCATTGATGCTTGATTGGTGGCGTGCCGGTCTGATCAGGAGCAATTGGTGGCTCGCCGGCCGCGAGATGCCTTTGAAATCTTCCAAGTAAAAGGTCACGTCAGTGTTTTTCATCGATTTTTACTTGAGAGCCTTGGAATGGCAGATTTTTGATTTGCAAATTTTATGCCAATTAGTTATTCTGGCCACTGGAATGCACGTTTCGTTCACATTTCTGGCCCGACGTTTGACGATGGTCCGCGTTTTCAATTTTCCGCGGTGGTCGGATGGCACAATTCAAAGAAAGATGTGCAGCATGTGCTGAAATTAATGTCAGAAAATTAGTTATTGTGATTGAAAGGGTAACTACATATTATAATACACGAATTGCCAAAGCGAGATGCGTTTTACGCCGTTTGATTGTCAGTTGATCGTTTTCCTCGCTGTCAGAGGCCGTGAAAGCATTTTTCTCTGCGAATTCTTTTTCGCATTGCCACACAAATGGTGATTTCGTGGAAAAAAGAACGTCCAGCTCCTCGAGTGTTCTTCCGGCTGTTTCTGAATAGAATGGCCAGATGATAGGGATGCTGACGGCATTGAAAATGGCAAAAATGATGAACGTGAGCCAGCCAATGTTGGCAATCGCAGGCGGTGTGATCTCCATCACAAGAGCATTGCCAATGCTCCAGCTAACAACGGACCACGCACCACCCTTGGCACGCACCTTGGTAGGGTAGATCTCAGTCTGCGTTGAAAAAAAAAGAAAGAGCGTCAGCTTTTCATTTTTTTTTGTTATACACATAGCATCATCCATGGAAAACGCGCTTACAGGGTATAGCCAAGGCACAGTGAGCCATGTGGTGCCGAAGAACGCGGTGTAAACAAAGGTGAAGACAGTGGCGCCAATGCCGCAGCCCAATGGATTCATGTTGAAGATCTCGGGCTTGATCAAGATGCCCATCAGCAACAAGGAGTACCTTGGCCAACGGCACCATGGTAGAGTGTGAAGTGCCGGCCCCACTTGTCCAGCGTGAACACGGCAATGAGCGTGCTGAGCATGTAGGACACGTCATTCAGACCAGAAAGCAATTGAGACGTTGACGATGAGAAACCAGCCACTTGGAAAATCTTGGGCGCATACACAGTGATCTACAAAAGAACGGATGAGCCGGCAGATCACCAGAATCGATGCAAGGCATCGCGAAAATCCTCATAAAACGGACGCAAATGCGGTTCTTTTTGTTGTTTTATGTTTTTACAATGCCAATGCCCTCCTGGATGATTTGCAGCCAGATGGACAGATGGACGCGACGAGGAATGTTAAGGTGATCGACCTTGTAAAGCATGCTGAGGTAGCCGGGCTCGCCCTCAGCGCGCCTCGACTCGACGTTTTCCACGATGACCTTAAATTCTTCCTGCGCAGCAGGATGTTTGGGATCGCCACCGCCACGCAAAGCGGCAATGATCACAGCGATCCCTAAAGGCTAACTCGCCAAAAACTCGAAGCGATATCCCCAAACCACAAGCGCTTTTACCGTGTTTAGCCACTGTTTCATTTGAGGTGACTCCGCGCCGGGGCGCTCAGCCGTTGCTGCTGTACGAGACCAAATGGTGGTACTGTAACTTTACTCCCTTTACGCCTACCGTATGTAACTGGCGCGTCCTCAGAAACTTGCTCATCTGGTCCCAAGTATGGACCAGTTGATGAAAACCCCAATTCTTCAGCGGTGTTAATTTTTTTCGCGAATCGGAATACTCAGTCTTGAGAAATCTCGAGATTCGTGTTTGCTAGTGAAAACCCAGCGCCAAAATAATATTTTACGCGTTTCTCCTGACGAACCTGACCGTATGGCTCCAAATTTAGATCAATGAATAGTCGACTCAGGGCGCCGATGATTTTTTTTTTTTTTTTTTTTTTTTTTTTTTGCGAATCAGATCACTCAGTCTTGCGAAATCTCAAGATTCGTGTTTTGACAAGTCATCCAAAGGGCAAAAAAAAAAAAAAGGTTTTAATCTTTTTATGTCGAAAAATAGTCTAACCGCTGGCTTTCCTACGTATTCACAAAAGTTCCAATCTTTCTGCAGCCAAATTTATATACAGGTCAGGCCAAAAGTAACGGGAAATCCACGAAAATGTACAAAATGGATTAATTAGGAATGACTGGCGCGACAATGGTTGACACCCATCGTTGCCAATTTGTGACATTTGATCCTCGATGACATGAGCACAACTAGCTTGAAGTAAAAATTGCCCTCAAAGGAGAAATAATGGAAAAATTTACTTTAAAGGGGCCGTAGATGACATTAAAGCCCGTGTTGCGCTTTCTCTCTCAATTTTTTTTCCTTCGACATTTGCTTTTCGCGGATTGCTACCTTTTCTTTTTTCATCATGGGAAACAATTACATTCTACATTGGGTTTATATCAGAAAAATGGCAAAAACGAGTGATGATTTTCATTTGACGGCTTTGAGCACGGGTTTGGGAATATCGAGCAAGGGGTACAGTTGGTCGCGGATGGGCCTGAGATCCGTGAGGTCGGTCGTGGCCCAATCTGTGGTTTCGAGGAGTTCCTCGGCTTCGAATGCACCTGGATGCAGTTGAATCGCTGTTTCGTCGTTGATATCGCCGTCATCGAGCAGCGACAGGTAGCCAAAAAGCTGGTCGGCAGCCTCAACGCGGACACGAGGGTACGCGTGCAGCAGGTAGGCGAGCAATTGCTGCAGACTGCGTGTTTTGACGGGCTGGGTGCCGGGTAGCCAGATCAGGCCCACATAAATCTTGATGGCGGCAAGCAGCTTCTTGACGTTGCGTGTGCGCAGCGTCTCCTTGCGCAGGCAGTTGAACAGCTTGTTGTGGAGCGCCGAGCTCGAGGCATGGACGCGCGCACCCAGACCAGACTCGTAAACCAGGCCCAAAACATCCATGAGCGGCAGTGTCACGCGATCCTGCTTGTCGTACGCGGCAAAAATGGCCACAAACGTGTTCAGTACGTCCTCGAGGGCACTCCCTTGCTGCTGCTGCGCCGCCGCCTCCATATACGCCAGCAGCGACGCGCTTGCGTGCCTCACAAGCGACTCGGTTAGTGCACCAGCACTTGCAACCAGGCCCGTCAAAAGTTCAAATCGGTAAGCGTCCAATGCCAAGCATTCGACAATCACAGGGTATAGCTCACTGGGCTGACCAAATTCGAGGTCGCTTTAAAAAAAAGTCAAAATGCCAATTTTTCTTCTTCTTTTCAATTTTACCTTGTGATGATTGTCGTCAATTCCTCCACATTTGCAATGTCGAGGACCGGCGTTGCCAAGAGTCGAAGAAGAACTTTGCCAGCGAGCTCGCGGACGCGGTCAATGCGTTCAACAGATTGTTTCAAAAGCGCCGCTACGAGTCGTGTTGCCGTGTCGCTGCTGATCTTGGCGGCATCGAGATGCGCGAGTCGAGGGATATAGTCGCCAATGCACTCCATGCATGCACTGCGCACCCACGAGCCAACGTCGCCTCTCTGGTCCGTGCTGTAGTCTTTTAATCCGTTCTCCAGTGTCATCACGACATATTGGTGATCTTCGTCCGACATGCCATTCAAAATCGTGGTATCGTCTAATTGCCTGAGTAAACCGCCGAGACTCACAATGGCATTGCGTTTTGATTCGGGATCATTAGCGTGGTGTTCCGCCTAAAAAAAAAAAAAGTCAGTGGGGAAGCCCATGGACGCGCTTATTTCTTCTTCTTTTTTTTTTTTTTTTTTTTTTTTACTTGGACTTTGGATGCGAGGCCCAATTTGTAAACGACGTCGTGCAGCCACGCGTAACGGTCGGGCGTGTTGTAATCAATTGTGCCGAGGGTAAGCGCGTAGCCACGACGGGCGTAAATCATGAGCGAAATGTCAATCTTTTTGAGGTGGGCGTCGAGTTCGGCGCGTGTCATCCCGTATGCTTGCGTCAAAGCCGCATACGCGTCGACAGCACATTGCTGCACTTGCTCTTCCTTGCGCTCGAGCGACGAAAGCACCACTTGCTTCCATGACGCGAGAACGGCGTCCGTGGCGGGGAATTGCGTGCGCGCAAGGTGGCCCACGAGCTGACAAAGAGCTTCGCGGATGTGCTCGGACCCAAATGTCGTTAGCGACTTTGGCGGGCACGCCGCAATAATGTCGGCAAGCAACTAAAAAAGAAAAAAAAAAAAAACGTCAGACTATTGCAAAGCGCACTTTTTGACACTTTTCGTATTTTTACCGTGGTGAGCTCCGGATGGGCGTGCCAGAGGGCGTCTTGCTGTTGCTGCTGGCGTGTTTCATGCAACGCGAGGCACATTTCGCTCAGCGCCAACAAGGCACCGTGCGCAATTTGCATATCCTTGGACGTAGCCAAGGGGATCTAAAAAAAAAAAGAGAGTTTCTGTCAAGCTCGTGGGGATCAAGAGGGCAACGAGCGGCGCGTTTTTACCATGTAGGGAATGGCTTCGCGGATAAAATAATCAGGATCGAGCGGCACAAGCGCATACAGTGTCTTTGACGCAAGCACACGCATGACCTTGTCCCAATGCTTGGCCGTCTCGTTTAAAAGGTGTCGAATCAGATGGTATCGATAGCTGTCAAATCTAAAAAAAAAAAGAAATAGCGATCAGACAAACATGCCTTCCTCCCTTTTTTTTTTTTTTTTTTTTTTTTCTTTTTTACCGTGCGATGGCGACGGCGACATTCATGAATGCATTGTTGCGATTTCCAATGGAAAAGTAGTCTGCAAGTTGGATGATATCAATGCCATGGGGGAAGATGCCTTGGCGGCCGACATTTTCCTGGAAAGCGGCGCTCGAGGCGCGGCGCACATTGACCTCGCGGTCAAAGACGGTGGCCACGATGAGGTTTGGCGCGAGCTTGTGGACATGCGGGGTCATGATGTCGGCGGCATAGGCACGTGCAAACGACCAGCACACGTAGCAGGCCGCGTCGCGTACGTGAGCGCCAATGGAGTGCGAACCGCGCTTCAGGTCGAATTTCAATGCCAGGTTGATCCAACCAAGCGTGTGGTCCAAATGTGCCGGCAAAAGCAACCCGCGCCGCGCAAGTTCCGCAATGGCAAGCGACACGCCATGCCACGTGCTGTCCGACACCGCCGACATGTCTAATTGTCCGTCTTGGTTCGTAAACGTGTTTTCTTCAAACAATTCAAGCAGCGACCCCACCACATCTTGTGCAAGCTCCTCGGGCAGCCGCTGTGTGATCCGTCCCATCCCTTTGGCCGCCGACCACCGCACAATGGTGTCCTAAGAAACGAAAGAAATCGACATGAAATGGCTCTCCTTTTTTTCTCCACTGTTGCTTTCCCGTCTTTTTTACCTTGTCGCGGAGCCCGGTGAAGAGCAAATCAAGGATGGTTTCGACATTTTCTGGGATTTCCTCGTCGTCATCATCATTTTCAATGCCTGTTCTATCGGGGTCATTGGGTGCAACCGTCACCATGGACGAGGATGTGTGCGGGGCGTCCAGATTGCCGCGCAGAGACCGATGGCCACGCTGGTAACGCCATGATGCGATCTTTGGCTTTAAATACGCGAGACCCACGCGCTGCGTCAACTTGACGCGCAGCTTGCGGATCACAGCATTGGACGTGTGCTTTGCAAACACGTCGTCCATCGTCAGAAGCGGCAAAACATGGTCATCCAGCGTCGGGAAAAGCACATCGCGCTCAGTCACTTGGTACAAATAGCACAAACTCGTCAAAATGCCGGTTGTCTATATAAAAGCAAGCAAACACGACGCGTCAACTCTTATTTTTTGCTCTCTCGGGGCGTGAATTGCGATGACTTACCTCAAACACGTCGGCATCCGCAGTAAGACGCGCTTTGCACCATTGCAAATAGGGCAAAAGATGTTGCGAATGGACGTCGCGTCTGCTGATAAGCCTGGCCACAAGGAGACTGGCTCCTTCGCGTTCCTTGCCGGTGGAACACAGATATCGCTTGCACAGGCACAACAAATTGTCGACGAGCGACGCCTTTGTGTCGCCACTGTCCACTTTTTGCAGGTCAAATGGAATCATGCAGATCAATGACAGCCAGATGAAGCTGACGAACCGGATTTCCCAGTACGACGCCACCGCCCCGTCAATCCCATTCAAAAACGAGAACACGGGCTCCAGATCCGTTACCTCGTGCGACATGAATTTCACTAAAAGAAAAGAAAATTGACATGAGACGCGTCCCTTTTCTCCATGATTTGCGCGTCGCGTGCCGTCATCCCTGGCCCTCCATGGTCCCTTGGCCCAATGCCCATTTTTTTTTTTTTACCAATGGTCTTGTAGCCACGCGTCTTGGTCAAAAGATACAGGAACCGAAATGCAGGCAAAAGGGTGTCAAAGTCGATGTTTTCTTGATGGTGCAGGACCGCTTGGCGCAAATACGTCATAATAGGATCAACGAGACCCTCGAGGTATGGATCCAGCAGGTGGGCTTGCTCTTGGTACTCATCGAGCTATAGAAATAAGGGGGAAAAAGTGTCAAAAATGCAGCAAAAGAAGAAAAAAGTATCTTACCATAGTGGCAAGACGTGCCACTTGAGCTGTCTTGTCGTCTAGAGGAGCATGCGCATCACAGACAACCATAAGTGCTGCATGCATGGCCTCTTTGTGCTCAAAGTGGCTCTTTGTGTGCTGCACAGCGTCGTCCATGACAAGAAGTAAGCAAAAAAAGGGGGGCAGGGAAGAAAGAGAGTGAATTCTGGGAATTCAAGGTCCGAATTGACTTGCACTTGAAATGCAAATTTTGGACCTGCCCAATTTCACGACGTCTTTTTTCTCTTCCGCTTTTTTTTCTTTCACACTTTTTTTTTTTTTCTCGATTGGACCATGTCAGTGATCTATTACAAGTTCAAAGCGGCCAAAGACACAGACTACAAGGTGTTTACGTTTGACGGCCCGAGCGCGGCCGTGTTTGACGTTAAAAAGGAGATTATCCGTGCCGAGCGCCTCGGCAAGGGTTACGACTTTGATCTGGCGCTGTACAATGCCCAAGCGGACGATGGTAAGACTTGCCTAGAGAGAGAGAGAGAAAAAAAAAAAGGGCAAACAAAATAACTCTTTTTTTGTAGAGTATCGAGAGGATGCGCATATGATTCCACGTAACACATCCGTGATTTGGCGCCGTCTGCCTGCGGCACGTCCGGGCAAGGGCACGGCATACAGATATGTGCAAGGCGCAGCGCCAGAGGCACGCGGCATGGTGACCAGCAGCATGCTTAAAGCCGGCCAGGTGCAAACACAGCCTGCTGCAGGCGGACGACATATGGTGCTCAATGCACGCCAACAACAACAGCAGCAGCATCGACACGCTCCCCAGCAACCCACCATCACCCCCGCCGGGGTCAATTCGTCCAATTTGCCACAAACGACGCGTCCAAATGCCTCGCAAGATCCATCCGCCACCAAAGACGGGCCCGAATCAGCAGCCACAGACGATGATTCCGAGGAAGCACGCATTGCCGCCATGTTCCAGCAAGAAACAGACCATTGGGGCGCTGTGCAGGAGACAATGGCAGAGTAAGTAAAAGAAAGACAGGAAAAACGTCAAAATCTCATTTTTTGTTTTTTTTTTTCTGTTGTTTTTCCTGTTTTTTTCTTTTTTTTTTTTTGGTGACAGGCAGCAATATATTCCATATATGAATCGCGGTGGCGCAGGCGGCGCGCAACGCGGTCGTGGCGGTCACTTTGCTGGAGGCCCCAATCGGGCATCTGGCGCGCCCAATGGCTCGACAACGGGCGGCAGTGGCAATAATGGCGAATATACCCATCCTCAAAAGGTGCCTCCCCCTAATTACGTGTGCTACAGGTGCGGCCAAAAGGGCCATTTCATCAATCAATGCCCGACCAACGGCGATCGCGACTATGACCACCATCCACGCATTAAACGCACCACAGGCATCCCCAAGAGCTTCCTCAAAGTCATTGACGCCCCAGAGAGTGCCGTCAAGTCCGGCACGGGCGGCCTCATGGTCACCCCCACCGGTGAAATCGTCGTTGCCCAGGCTGACTCGTCTGCATGGAACCAGCACATGGCGCGCGCCGCCACCGCGTCCTCGGGCGACGTCTCCGATTGGTACGACTCGGTCCCCGTCCCGGATTACCTCCAATGCCCCCTCAGCAAGGATCTGATGCGTGAGGCCTCCATCTCCACTTGCTGCGGCGCTTCCTTTTGCGACGAATGCATCCGCAATCACCTCATGGATCACAATTTTACCTGCCCCAATTGCAACCAGCCCGTCCCACAGGGTCTCGATGGCCTCGTCCCAAACACAGAGGTCAGACAATGGATTGATCATTATGTCCGCCAATATGCCACTTCATCAAGGCAAAACCAGGATGCACCACCACCACTCGCCTCTCAAGCCCCCGTGGAGACTGTTTAAAAAAAATTCTGAAATAAAAACCACAAATTATTTAAAAAAAGAAAGGAATTAAAATCTACAAAATTAAGGGATAAAAAGGGCGTAAAAATGGGTAAAAGTACAAAAAAGCGGGGGGGGGAGTGGCCCTATTTTTTTTTTTTTTTTTTTTTACGAGCAGCAAAAAAAGGCGCCACGTGAGCGTCGAGTTCGCAAGTCATCAGATGACAATGAGAGTGAAATGTCGTTGTGGCCACCTTGCAGGTCAAGTTCCAGCTGTGGGATCTTGACAACATGTGCAAGATGCCTAAATGCCTTTTCCACATTGGTGCCTTCCTTTGCACTCGCTTCAAAACACGAGATTTGCATCCGATCCGTCGAGCATTGCTCGGCCCACGCGCGTGCCTGCCGCCGCGACACCACGCGGTCGTCCAAATCGATCTTGTTGCCAATGATCACAAGCGGAATGCTAAACGCCTCTTCCTTGGGCAAAGACGATTGCTTTAGGAACTCCTCGCGCCAATGGCCTAAAGAATGCACGGTGAGCGGTCGCTCTTTCATTGTCCAAAGTCTGTTTTTTTTCGGTGTAAAATACCTAAATGTTGAAACGACGTGTAATTGTTCACGTCGTAGACAAGCACACACGCGTCCGCTCCGCGATAATAGGCAACACCAAGCGATTGGAATCTTTCCTGGCCCGCGGTGTCCCACAATTGCAGTACAACTTTCCGTCCATCATCGCGAACCACCTCTTTTGTAATGAAATCGGCTCCTAAGCGTGAAAAAAAAAAAAAAAAAAAAAAACGCAGTGAGCGTCTGTAAAATAATAAAAAATGCTCGCTCTACCTATTGTCGCCTTGTAGGCATTCGTGAACCGCCGATGGATATACTAAAAATGCATGACATTCGTCAAAAATGCTCATTGGAGGTTTTTTTTTTTTTTTGCCATTTACTTGGTTCCTAAGGCTTGTCTAAGGCGATGCCAAGCAAACAAGTGAGTCGTGAATGGAGATAAAGCGCCTGTCTTGGCACTTACCTTCCCTGTGCCGCCATCTCCTATGATAACGACTAGACGAAAACAATAAATTTCAGTGTTAAAAGCCGCCGCGCGCGTCAAAAAGGTACCTTTTAGGATATCTTTGTGCATCAAGAGTCTGCGCTGCAAGGTGGAAAAGCAAGAAAAAAAAAAAGAAAGAGAGGAAACAGTGGGCCAGAAAGAACGTGCCTTTTTTTTTTTTTTTTTTTTTGCCCTTCCGACTCAGACGGCGGCCGCGTGACCCCTGAAACAGCAAGCTTTGCATGATTTTTTTTTTGTACGAGTGACCTTGTTGCGCGTGCATGAATTTTGTGTGCCTTGATTCTCAGAAAGCATAATTTTTTTGAATGTTGTGGAGGGAGCGGGGAAAAATCGCCAGTGTGCTTAGGAAATTGGCTTTTTATTCTTCGTTTCATATTCACAACGTGCCAGCCAGGCAGGTGAAGGTCCGAAACGCGTCAAAATGTGAAATAGCAGGTTAGAAAACCATAGTGGGTACTGCAATATCAAAAAAATTGAGCAAAAAGCAAGGAAATTGAGTCAAGTAGGAAAAAATTGAGCCAAGAAGAAAAAAAAAAGTAAAACTTACCACTGCTCCGAGGAGCGCGTAAAAAAGACCAGGTTGATCAGGCCGAGGGGGTGTGAGTGAAGATGGCAGGGCGAGGTTGTCCTTGTCGGAGCGTCTGTGCCAAGGAGAGGATGTTCATTGATGCGGCGTTATCCCGATTCCAGATCATGCCGCAGGCGGGGAGGGAGCACCGCTTGACGCCCCAAATGGGCTCGACAATGCCGCTAACGCTGCTGGTTACATTCATAGGTTGCAGCGAGCGCTCTTGGCAAAGTGGGCACACCTTAAAAAAAAAGAAAAGAAAAGGGTCAGCAGCGACGTCGCCAGGCTTTTTTTTTTTTTCATTTTTTCTTACTTGGGACGTGTAGGCTTCGTTTATGAGCACAACACATAGACGGCCTTCGGCCTCGGCACGCCGGAGGGCTGGGAGAATGGCGCGCCTGGGGTTCTTGCCGGGCATGGAACCAAAAGTGCCGGCGCCGTAAGCGATGACAGGCAAATTGCGGCTGGTTGATCGCAAAAAAAAAAAAAAAAAAATCAGGGCGTGAGTGATCCTTCCCCCTTTTTCCCCTGCCAATCGCGCCACCAGGACACATCTCGTAGCGTGCGACTTACCGCTTCTCATGGTCGGGGTATTTTTTGCAGGGGCCCAAGAACATGTTCACAGCTTCTTGCTTCATCTTTTGGTTGGCGTTGTATGCAAGAAAGCGTCGATTGGCGTACTCGTAGCCGTGGTGCTCAACAAGGGCTGGTTGGGCTTGGAGGGCAGCGCGACAATGCGCTGTCCACGCGGCCACTGAGGCCGTCTTGCCGGTTGGCAGCTGCAGGATCTCCTCGATGCCGTCGTTGGCGCGCGCGGCTTGCTGCTGCTGCCGACGAATGAAAAAGCCGGATTTGGCCATCCACTCGCGGTTGCTGAGCCGCATTTTGATCGGGTTGGGGCTGTCATCAATGGCGGTGATGAGGTGCGTGTGCCCAGGGTCGACGGCGATGATATCGATGTCCTCCTCGTCCTGGAAATCTTGAATGTCTAGCGACGGCAGCCCAGCGTCTTCGGCAGCTCTCTTGGCATAGATGAAATCGATTTGATGCCCGTCGCTCCGCACCACGTTGAGAAATACTTTTTGCAAGCCTGGCACGGGCCCGACATTGAGATGGTGAAAATGATGGTACGCGTCGGCCCTATAGAAATGCAGGGAAGCACGGTCAGCACGGTCAGCACGCGTTTTTTCTTTTTTTTCTTTTTTTCTTTTTTTTTTTCTTACGCTTGCACAAGCTTGACTTTGTATAGGTTCAACACCGATTCGAACATTGCTGCGTCCGCCTGCATCTGCACGATCGGCGCTTCATTGCGTCGATCAGCATACGGAATGTGTTGGACGTGGGCGGCAGCCAAAATACCGCCAAAGGCCTTGGCAGGGAACGTGATGAATCTTTTTGTCCATTTTGTCGCAGGGAATAGCGCAAAGAGCTTCACAGTGGCGACACGCTGCACGGTTGTCGACCACATGCACGTCGCCGGATCGATCATTGCATTCCCGCGCAAAAAAAGGACAGAGCGTTGGATTTGACCTCTTGCTTGGTGCACAAGATTGCTCAGCTCCGCGACAAGGGGCGCAGAAATTGCAGTGCCAAAGGTGATGTTCATGCGTGGGTCGTTGATCATTCGCTTGATGTGGAAGCGCAGGCGTGATCGCTGGCGACGAGAGAGCTCGACAACCGCATCCATGTGCGCCAATCGTTGGGCGACCCAGCCGCCGTCCGCTTCTGTGACCATTTCTGCCTCGTCGTTGATAATCGCCGCGGCCGCATTGTGCTGCTCCATTTGCTGGAGCCATTCGAACATCTTGGTCAAGTAAATGATGCCATCCGCGGTAAGACGCTCGTCGTTGATCGGGCGCGCGGGGCTGCTCGGGCCAAGGCCGCCTTCCGCTTGCACTTGCTCAAAAATGTCGCGCACTTCTTGTAGCAGTGGCATGGGAGACGCGTCGGCAGCCATGGTGTTTGAAAGAGCTTGGTACGCCCACTCGCACATCGTGCTTAGGTTGCTGCGTGTCGGCCATTGCTAGAAAAAGACAAAAAAAAAAAAAGTAAGAAAAAAAAAAGGAATAAGCGTACGGCACATCAATGGATTCAACAGGCTCGTCAAGTTTACCTCTTGTGGAAGTGCTTGGCGCACTCGAAAAGCCAGGTATTGGAGCGCGCGACGCTTGAAGTTGCTCACAATCGAATTGCGGAAGGATGTGGCAATATCGAGGGCCAAATACGTCATGGAGTTTGACATTCCCGCTGTGTTGATGTGGTCGTCAAAGCCCATTTCTTGTTGAAACTCCTCATAAGCTTCAGCTTGATCCTGAGGCACCTGTGGGTTGTCGCTTGTGACGGCACGGCCAGAGACGAGTTGCAAGGGGCCATACATGTAGCGCTGGGTCAGCATAATTGCTGGGAGCCCTTGTCGCTGGTCCTCGGGCAGGGCATGATCTTGCGCAAGTCGCCGCAATATGTAATAGGAAAGGAATTGATGCACGCGCAGGGAGACAGCTTGCAGCGTGTCAACTACCCGTCGAATACCCGTGATGACTCGCTGCTTGGCGTCGTCACGCTGTTGCTGATCAGGACCGGCCAATTCAAGGACACCCGAAAGCGTCGCCTTTACCACGCGCTCCACGTGATGCGGACCAAGCAAAATATTGCACACATCTTGCTTGTTGAAGCGGTACATGTGGCAGAGGCGTGATGACGCGCGCGAGTGCGGTGGACAGCCGCACGTCTCGGGGCTGCAATGACGGCATTGCGGTGCGTTTGGATTACGTGTGGCTTCGTCCAGCTCTTGCTGGCCGGCCCGGCGCAAGACTGCTCGTTCGTCCGCTGTGGGTTGTCCGTAATGCGCTAACAAAAGAGGGGGAAGAGAAAGAGAGACAAGCGCGTCAGAACAAAAAACGGGATGAATCGCTTTGAGCACGCCTGTTTTAATCTTATTTTGTCCCAAACGCCTTTTTTTTCGTTTTGCAAAGCATACTATTGTGCGGACAAAGCCGGCTTCGTGCGTCTCGATGTCCCATTCGTCCACAACGTCGACATGGTCCAAGGTTCACTGCAAAAAAAAAAAGGAATCGCGTCAGCCAATGCAGGAATTAATTGCAAAATGCCAAATGTCCAAGATTTACATGCTTCCTCGCGCTCTTGGTCTATTTGGCGCTGTAGCTTGAGGCGCTTCAGGGCTCGTATGCGCTGCAACTGATGGATGCGACGTTCCTCGTGAGTCTGTTCCATGGATAAGTGCTTTACGATAGAAAAACGCGCAGAGGAAAGGGATAAAAGAAAAAAAAAAGAAAAAGGGCCAGGAAGAAAAGGGGAAAAAAGAGCCACGCCGCCATGGCTGGTTTTTAAGTACCCATCGCCCCGCCTTTTTTTGGCTGCGAGTTTTTCATTCGCACTACTATTACACTTTTCGCCCCCCCCCTCTTTTTTTTTTTCTCTCTGATTGACCACAATCATCAATGCAGAGATGCCTGGAGCGGAACTCAAGGTCTGCACATTTTCATGCGTCGCGCTCCGCCACCTAAAAATAAGCTACGCACTCCGCTCTTTCCGCATTGGCTAGTTTCTATCATGCATTTCTGGCTATTTGAATGTTACACTGGACGGTGGGGTTCCTTTGTAACCTAAGATCAGGCTGAACGTTTGTTGATTTCATGGGAAACACAGCTTCCTTTGCTGTACAAACAACAAAACGCATAAAAAATCGACATTTTGACAAATTCCAGCTCCAGCGCGTGAAATTGTAATTCGATTCAAACGAAAATTGCACCGTTCAAAAGAGACAACGCCACGCACTATTCCGCCTCTGTTTGGCATTCAGGTTGGACGGCTTGTGCACGCCAAATAATCTGACCAAAGCCACCAAAAACATGAATCAGGCGCGATTGGCTCTACAATGGACAAATTCAAATGCGACGACCTGGTGTGATGAAAAATGCAGAATTTGATGCGTTGCCGAATAATTGGCTTCACCAATGTGCAGCAATACTCGATAGGCCAATATACGATTTTCAAAAATGCTTCAATTGCAATTGTTGCTCAAGACCCAGATGACGGATCACGATTTGGGAAACGTCTTTACAGTGTCAATAACACGCTGGGGGACAGGGGGAGTGAGTTGGTGTCGAGAGTGCAAAAAAAAAAAAAAAGGGGAAGGAAAAAAGGAACAACGGGGTCTTAAAAGTACGCGAGCGAGCGATGCGTGTTCCTTGTGCAAACGGGTCCTTGCTCCTTGTTTTGTGGTTTTATACGCATAAATTCTGGCACCCAGCGTCGCAATTCGCACGGTGGTAAAAAATACACAATGTTCGGTGGGCCATCCCCCCTCTCTTTTTCCTTTTCTTCGTCTTTTTTCTTTGTTTTCATCTTTTTTTTTTTTTTTTTTTTTTTGCCTCTTTGTACGACTGGTGCCTCCATTCGCTATGCAGGGGATCATCAAGTCTGGCAACATGTCACAAGCTTCTCTTTTGCTATCCAGTGGCCGTCAATCGCAAAACACCTTGCCAATCGATTCCCTCCCAAGATGTGTGGCGGGTCATTCAAAACTTTTGGCTCCAGGCAACGCGCTCAAGCCCCACGACTCAGTGGTCAATCTTGGCAGCCTGCGTCCCTTTGGTGTGGCACATGATGTTTCGGAATCCTAGGCGAGTGTCAACTTGGCGCAGATTGTGCGAAATTCACGATCTGACGTCAAATTCCCCTCCCCCTTTGGACTCCTTGGTCGGCAAGGCGTCTTGACATGGCTATCTAGCCATTCAGCGGCCTGTGTGAGCGCTGCTTGCCCACTGGAGCGCGCAATAATTACCAAGGAATTTTGCGCATGCACTTTGTGGACGGATCCGCGTCCGGGGAACTGTACAACGCACCAGCTGGATCGAGAGCGACGCCGCCGTCTCGGACGCCATAAAAAACGTCATTGCCACAGGTGGAATACCCAAAAAGGTCGCCAATGCAATGGCCGGCAAGAAGAAATAGACATTTTGTACATAGCAACCCATAGAAAATTAAAAAAAAAATGCATCGCAGCCATTGATGTCACAAATCCTTGCCTTTTTTTTTTGTGCGGCGGCGAAGGGACCATTGGCGCCTGGGGCCAATGGCGTGCCATCCCCCCTATTTTGATTTTTTGACACTTTTAGCCAGCACGTATCATCCAGACAGCTGCTTTGACGTTCACTTGTTGCATACAACGCGCTGCAGGGATCATAGCAAAAGCTCCTGCATATCCCAAACGCCATTGCAGCGTCAAAAGAAAGGATGAGATCGGCACAATCTGGATTTTTATTAAAAAGGATGTTCATTGCAAGGGCAAATCGTAAATCTCCATGTCGGCGACGCGGAAGAAGGGGGGGATCGACATTGACAAAGCAGTCGTCGAGAAATTGCAAGCAGCATACCGAGATGTAATTGTACGTCAGACAAAAGAGAGCGTGGTCGAAAAAGGTGGTGAATGGCGGGTACGTGTCTGGTTGGTCGGGGTCACGATTGTGCAATTCATCGGCAAACGCATAAATATGCGCAATGACACGCTGCCCCCTTTCTTGCGTGAGCTCGCCGCCTATTGGGCGCACATTATCCGTGTGCTGGTGTCTGGTGGGCCACATGCGCATGAGTGGTCTGGTGACCCACATGCGCGTGAGTGGCTCACTGCGCGCGCATGTCGGGTCCTGCAGCACGATGATCAGGGCGTGCTTGGACGCCAGCAAGTCTCGCCCAGATGACCGCGCAAGCAGCGGCTATTTTGCATCAAGCGCGTTTGCAGCACTTTTTTGAGCGTGCTTGGCTCACCAATGCCGCACTTGACCAGCACCAATTGCTCGAGACGCACGGGCCACGTGTAAAACGGAGGGGAGAAGACGTGGCCCGCACGGAGTTGGCGCACGCCGCTGACCAACAGCGACGTAAGCGACGTCAGCATCGGCAGTGCTTCAAGAAAATGTGGCCAAAAGCCCTCCAAAAACTCCTCGCGAGCGCGTTTATGATAAAACGTGTTTTTTTTTGTGCATTACATGCAGACCGCTTGCCCCGGCACTCCCTGCCTCCATCTGACTTGATGATCCCCCTCGATTTTTTTTTTTTTTTTTTTTTTTTTACAAATATGATATCATAAAGCACGCGGATACATGGAACAATGAAATGGCCTGTTTTTTATTGTTTGTGACAATGGCTACAAAGTGGGGCGCTTTTCGACTTCAAGCGACTGTAGCAGACTTGTTTTTCTTCTTGGCCTCTGCAAAGGACAATTTTTTTGCTTGTTTTTCTTCAATGGAATGCACAACACTTTCAACAAGACCTGCGTCCAACACTAAATAAGCGGGGCAAGTCAGAACTTTGTTCCCATCCTTTTTTTTTTTTTTTTTTTTTTTTTTTGTACCTTTTGCGATAAATTGACGGCTTGGGATATACTTTGCGCCAAATTGGAAAGAAGGCATGGTCAATTTAGTCTTCATCGGCGAGTCAAACGTCGGGCTTTCGGTGAAGAGTCGCACAAATACAATCATATGAGCCTTGATGTCGATTACGCTTGCGCTTTTTGATTTTGCCGCTACATGAGGAAGCAAGGCCTGGGCAATGGCATCCAGAACGTGATCCACATGATCGCCACCGTCCAATGTGCACACGTTGTTCACAAAGCTTGTCTATAAAAAAAACAGAGTGTCAGCCACGTGGAGCGCCAAAGCACGTGGTAAGGCCGTGTGCAAACCTCCCATCCCGTCTCGACCTCTTCCTTCAATCACTTTGTATCTTACCTGCGCAAATCGGCTCTTGCATACCATCATGGCCACCTGCCATTTGTTGACCGTATAATCGCTATCCATGATGAAAGTAGCGCCAGAAGCACTGCTGAACAAGCGGCAATAGCTTTGCAGATCGGACACAGGGACGGGCTGGCCATTGAAAATCACATTCGTGCCGTCGACGCAGCACGCCAAATCGTACGCGCGTTTCTTGATGAGGTCGAGAAAGTCCGTGTCCATTTCATTCAAATGGAATCTCTTCAGATCGGGCTTGAAGGTCATTTCGGTATAATATTCTTCTCCATTGTACTTGGTGATGCTCGGTTTCAAAGCGATGGACATGTTTTTCTGGAAGGCTTGCGTCAACACGCGCTTGTTTTCATTGTCTGCGATCCTGATTGAGAATTCCTCGCTGAAAATGTTGCACAGCTTGGCACCGTGGAAGTCGCGCCCACCTGCTTGCTTTTTTTGGTCATCTTTGTCCTCCAGCGATTTGGGCACGACACCAAAGATTTTTCGGACATCCATCACAACTGGCACGCTTTTGGCATTGTAAAACACTGTGATGCTTTCGCTTGTCGCAATGATGTTGATGGTGCTCATGTCAGGGTCGTGAATCTACAAAAAAAAAAATCGAATCAGAGGAAAGGCCGCCGCGGCACGTTGCGTCTTGCTCGTTTTTTTTTTTTTTTTTTTTTTTTTTTTTTTTTTTTTTTTTTTTTTTTTTTTTTTTTTTTTTTTTTTTTTTTTTTTACCTTGGCGTCAGCTGCGATGACCATGACTTCATCAATGATCTTGTATAAAGCTGGGACGAACGTGATTTCGCGGTGATCCATAATGTTTTTTGAGCCAATCACCCAAACTTTTTTGGCGATTGGCATCGTTGGGCCCACAAACCAGTCGGGGTGTTCGAGGACATGACCGTGGTCCGATGCGTGTGGATCGAGTTCGTCAGAGTTCTCCTTGCTGTCGGTCACCTTGAACGTTGTGTTGATGTTCATGCCATTTGTCACCAACTTGGCCTTTTTCGTGCTTGGTTTTTGAGACGTCTTTGGCTGGGGAGAGCTTGACGAACCACTTGGCACGTCCGAGACCGAGGGCGTCTTGGTCAAACGCGGTCGTTTCTCCTAGTTGAAAAAAAAATAATCAAAACACGGACCAGCAACACAGTAAAATATTGCTTAGTTTCTTACCCGTGTTGTCTGCTGGGGATGGTACTCATCGTCGTCGTCGTTAGCGCGACGTCGCGCTTTGCGGGGTGGCATGTTGTTGTTTGAAAAAGAGGAAAAACGAAAAAGAAAGGGAGAAATGAGGTCGCGTCGCATTTCTCGTCCTCTCTTTCTTTAAAAGCATGCAATTGAAGCGCCGCCTGGCAAGGGCTTTCCCATTCGGCGGCACAATGAAAAGAATGGCACACAAAAACAGCACGCCTTTTTTTTTTTTTTTTTTTTTTTTTTTTTTTTTTTGGCATTCAACGTGACGCAATTTGCCCGTCAGCGCTTACGGCGCCAGCATTTTTGGTTCCATGCCCGGCAGGAACCCCAAGTGCGCCATCCTCGCGGCCCTCCGGCGTGCCGAGACCGAAAGTCATTTGTGTGTTGTGCTCATAGACGAAGCCTACACGTCCCAAGCAAGAACAAATGAAAAAAGACCGCGCATCGGGCTCTTTTAGAACGAGCACCTTGACGTCGCTGCGGATCCTTTTCCTTTTTAGGTCTGCCCACTTTGCCAACAACGCTCGCTGCAACCTATGAATGTAACCAGCAGCGTCAGCGGCATTGTCGAGCCCATTTGCGGCGTCAAGCGGTGCTCCCTTCCCGTCTGCGGCATGAGCTGGAATCGGGATAACGCCGCATCAATGAACATGCTCTCCTTGGCACAGACGCTCCCACAAGGACAACCTCGCCTTGCCATCTTCATTCACACCCCCTCGGCCTGATCAACCTGGCCTATTTTACGCGCTCCTCGGAGCAGTGGTAAGTTTTACTTTTTTTCTCCAATCATGTTGCCTCGGACTTACCAATTTTACTTCGGCTCAATTTTTTTTCTTCTTGGCTCAATTTTTTCCTACTTGGACTCAATTTCCTTGCTTTTGCTCAATTTTTTTGATATTGCAGTACTGGATTTGTCCAATCAGATCGCGCGAAACACTTTTTTTTATACGTGCAAATTAAAAAAGTTTGCGTGCAAATCAGATTGAGCACGCGCAAAGTGGAATTGAGGTGCGCGCGGATTGCTGGTTAGAGACGCGCAAAGTGGAATTGAGGTGCGCGCAGGTTGCTGGTTAGAGACGCGCAAAGTGGAATTGAGGTGCGCGCAGATTGCTGGTGTGGGGCGCAAAAAAAAATCCCGCTGTTGTAGTCTAGTTGGTCCATTCATCCCACAGTGCATACTGCACAATACATAATTTTTGTGCCCACCCAACCACCCATTTTTTTATTTTTATTTTTAAAGATTTTTTTCTCGTTTGATGCAACGGTCAAAAAACGAGATTGAATGGCGGATCCACCCACAGCAATCCTCAGGTGTGACACGCCTCGTCGACTCCAAAATACGAGGCGTCAGCGAATCGCTGTCCGTCAGCTGTGACCGACGGACGCCAGCCTTGACCTTCGACCAAAATTCCTCAATTGGGTTGAGGAACGGGGACCAGGGAGGCAAGTACAACGTCCTGTATCCACGGGATCCCACCAATTCGGCGATCACGGGTGACTTGTGAATGGGCGCGTTGTCCATCACCAGGTAGCGACCCTTCATTTGGCGGGAGTCGAGGACGTCCATCACCCTGTTGATGAAGGCCATATAATCCTCTGTCCGTGTGCCTACGACGCCTTTCACCTTCTTGCCATCCTTGACGCGCGTGCACACGGTTGGCTTCCGCAGCTGCAGTGCAACCACTCCCAGTTCGCACATGGCGCCCATGATCGTGATGTTGACCCCTTTTTGCGTGGGGACGACCGCTTTCGCCGGCGTGCCGACTTTGGACCACCCAAATCCTCGGCGAAGGTGCAGATTAAAGCCCGCCTCGTCAAGGAAGACGCAATTGGCGAGGTAATCGAGGTCGGGCTGGTTGCGCCATGCCATCACCTTCTCGTAACGCAGCTCGATGATGCGCTCGGAGTTTCGCGCGGCCGGCAGCTTCTCGAGCTTCTTTAAAGTCACGCGACAATGCTTGACGACATGCTTGCGAAGACCAGACAATGTGATCGTGATGTCGAATTGGCTCTTGAGCTCGTCGCGTGCCTCAGCGAGCGTGATGGCCGCGTTGTTGTCCCAAAGATCGACAAGGAACGCGGTATGTTGTTCAAAAAGCTTGCGATTGCCACCACGCCCATGGCCAGCGCGAGAAATCGGCAAACGCCCCTCAGCATCGTCCCTGTATCGCTTCA
>JAIWZP010000104.1:0-21506 GCA_025201375.1 Gongronella butleri
AAATGACCCCGCAAGGCTAACTCGCCGAAAATTTGAAGCGATATCCCCACACCAAAGCGCTTTTGCCGCGTTTGACCACCGATTCATTTGAGATGAGTCACGTGTCGGAGCGCTCAGCCGTTGCCGCGGTATGAGACAAAATGCTGCTGATCGTACCCCGTTTACGCCTATGGAACTGGCGCTTCCTCAGAAACTTGCGCATCCTGTCTCAAATTTAGATTGGTTAATGGTAATCCTAATTCTTCAATGGTGTTAATGTTTTTCGCGAATCGGATCACTCAGTCCCGAGAAATCTCCAGATTTGCTTTTGCTAGTGAAATTCCAACACCAAACAGTCTTTTACGCGTTTCTCTCGAAGAGCCTAACCGCGTGATTCTAAATTTATACCAACGGATAATCAACCCAAAACTTCGATGATTCCATGTTTTTTCCAGCGATCGGTTCACTCAGTTGTGAGAAAAATGCATTTTTCATAAAATCAGAGCCAAAACAGGATCAAAACGGCCCCTCAAGGCTAACTCACCGAGAAATCGACGCGATATCCTCAAACCACAAGCGCTTTTACCGAGTTTATCCGCTGATTCATTTAAGGTGATTCACGCATCGGGGCGCTCAGACGTTGCCGCGGTATGAGACCGAATGCTGGTGATTTTACCCACTTTACGCCTATGAAACTGGCGCGTCTTCAGAAACTTGTTCATCTGGTCCCAAATTTGGACCAGTTGATGGTAGACCCAATTCTCCAATGGTGTTAAATTTTTTTCGCGAATCGGATCACTCAGTCCTGAGAAACCTCGAGATCGTATTTGCTAGTGAAAACGCGGCGTCAAAAATATTTTACGCGTTTCTCCCGATGAGCCTAACCGTACGGCGTCAAATTTAGACCAGTGGAAACATGACTAAAAATCCGAAGGTGTCCAGTTTTTTTTCAGAGATCGGATCACTCAGTCCTGAGAAAATGCATTTTTCGTAACGTCAGGGCCAAATCAGGATCAAAACAACCCCTGGAGGCTAACTCACGAAGAACACGACGCGATGTCTCCAAACCACAAGCGCTTTCATCGCGTTTGCCCGCTGATGCATTTGATGTGAGTCACGCGTTGTGGCGCTCAGCCGTTGCCTTGTATAAGACCAAATAATGGTAGTTTTACCACCTTTATTCCTATGAAACATGCGCCTCATCAGAAACTTGCGCATCTGGTCCCAAATTTGGACCAGTTGATGGTAGACCCAATTCTCCAACGGTGTTAAATTTTTTCGCGAATTGGATAGCTCAGTCCTGAGAAACCTCGAGATTCGTGTTTGCTAGTGAAAATCCAGTGCCAAACAATATTTTACGCGTTTCTCCCGATGAGCTTGACCACATGGCGCCAAATGTAGACCAGTGGATACTCGACTCAAAGCTTCAATGACTTCAAGTTTTTCCAGTGATTGGATCACTCAGTCCCGAGAAAATGCATTTTGCATAAATTCAGGGCCAAAACACGGTCAAAATGATCCCTGAAGGCTAACTCGACGAGAACTCGACGCGATATCCCCAAACCACAAGCGCTTTACCGTGTTTGGCTGCTGATTCGTTTGAGGTGTCTTACGCGTCGGGGCGCTGAGCCGTTGCCGCGGTACGAGACCAAACGGTGGTGATTTTATCCCCTTTACGCCTATGAAACTGGCGCTTCCTCTGAAACTTGCTCATCTGGCCCAAAATTTGGACCAGTTAACGGTAAATCCAATTCATCAACGGTGTTAATTTTTTTTCGCGAATCGGATTACTCAGGCTCGAAAAATTTCGATATTCGTGTTTGCTAGTGAAACCCAGCGCCAAAATAATATTTTACGCGTTCCTCCCGATGAGGCTGACCGTATAGCTCCAAATTTAGACCAGTAGATACTCGACTCAAACCTTCGATGATTCCAGGTTTTTCTAGAGATTGGATCACTCAGTCTGCATAAAGCATAAATTTAGGGCCAAAACAGGGACAAAACGATCCTTGAAGGCTTACTCGCCGAGAACTCGACGCGATGTCCCAAAACTACGAGCGCTATTACCGCGTTTGCTCGCTGATTCATTTGAGGTGACTTACGCATCAGGGCGCTCGGCCGTTGCCGCTCGCCGAGAAACGGGCAATTACAGTAAGCCATGGATGCTGTTTTCTTTTGTCGTTTGTCGATGAATTTACACGTTATAGCCAGCCCATTATTTCAAAGCGTGTCTTGTCGCAATGCTGCATACATGACGACACAAGGAACTTAGTGTTAGACTAGCCACGGCGGATCATCGTCGCGTAAAATTAAAAAAAAAGCACCTTTTCATCTTGAATTGGGTCAAAAAGTGTTTCCCCCCAACACCTGTTGTGCCTTGAATTCCGCCCGCCAGCCCTGCCTGCAAAGTGTGTCCAGTGGTCTCTGAATTTTGCGCCCAGCGCGTCTTTTTAGTCAAGAAAAGCATGAAATGGATCGTTTTTATTCGAAATGCAAGGGGGGAATCGAGGCTATGGAGTGCGAGGAGGAGGCCGCGCAATGGCGCATCCTCAAGCAAATAAAAAAAAAGGGAAGGGGACACAAAGGAAGATCATTGGCAGTGTTGTGGGCCCATGACGCCTGCGAGGACGTTTGTGACGATGCCTAGGACAAAGTCGGCGTGTTCCTGGTCGTCGTAGAGCGGCCATTTGAGGTGGATCTGGTGTGCATTTTCGTCTGCGGGGGTGATGGACACGTTGCCGGCCTTGATTTCCATGCCGCGATGCTCCAATTTGAGCGTGGCGTAGGATGTGCCAAGGATGCCGTGCGACAGGCCGAGGTACATGGCGTCAAAGGGCGACGACGGGCACCATGCGCCTCCTGGGGCGAAGATCAAGGGGTCGTACTCACGGACGGCCATGAGTGTGCATCGTGGACGGCGATCTGCGACATTTTGATCGTTTTCGTCGAGAATATGTAAAGGATCGCTTGCTCCCTTGCGCAGCAACTGCTTGTATTCGTTGTGCGAGATGAGCTCGACATCGGAGCCATTTTCATTGGGGCGGACGAGGAGCACGCCCTGGGCATTGACGCGCAAGCCTTTCTTTTGGGTATTGATGGTGCTGATGGTCGAGATGGTCGTGCTATTTGAATTGGTGGCGGCAAGTTGTGCCTTTTGGTGCCATTGGTTCTTTTGGTGCTCGTTGATGGCGGCATTGAGGAGCTGGAGGCTCATTCTGCCGCGTACAAGGCCACGCGACTGCAATTCGATGGTTTCGCCGTTGGCTGGGTAAAGACACGGGACGCCAATGTCTGTTTTCACCTGTTCTGCGAGGAATTGCATCTGATGGAGTTCGCCGTGGACGAGGACGACGTGGCGCGGCTCGCAATTGCGAATGAGCTGCATGATGCCCTTTGCGTCTGCGTGGGCACTGAACGACAAGTTGCGGACCTGCAAATTGACAGGCACGCGGCGGCCGTCGATCTGGACCTCTTCTGCACCGCGAAGGACCTGGTGGCCAATGGTGCCTGCGACACAAAAGCCGGGCATGATGATCATGTTTTTCGGGTCGGGGGCGATTTTCCCAAAGATTTCGAGCGATGTGCCCTGATGGAGCATGCCTGGGGTAGCAAAGACGACAAAGGGACCAGGATGGTTGATGGTGCCACGCTGCCATGCCTGGATGTGCTTGAAATCAAACATGTTGCGCTCGACAAAGGTGGTGCGGATCTTTTGCGATGACCAATTGATGAATAATTTGTAGTATTCGTTGGCGCGCGACGTGAGACCCGTGGAAAAGTACACGGGCACCTTGAGG
Source organism: Gongronella butleri (assembly GCA_025201375.1). Lineage (NCBI taxonomy): Eukaryota > Fungi > Mucoromycota > Mucoromycetes > Mucorales > Cunninghamellaceae > Gongronella > Gongronella butleri. The sequence continues at coordinate 3,777 of JAIWZP010000104.1, forward strand.
TCCATGCGATCCCAATAGGAGTCGATGAGAATGCACAATTCCTGCGCGCGACCCAGCGCAAAGCATGGAATGAGCACTTTTCCGCCGCCCAACACGCAATCGTGCACTTTTTTTAAAAAGTCGCGTTCGCGTGATCGCTTTGAATCGCGGATCGTGGTGCCGTATGTGCTTTCGGTGATCAAGACGTCCGGCCGCACCTTGTCAATCCATGCCGCGCCTAGGTGCTGATCGGCCGTCATGTTGAAATCGCCCGTGTACACAATGGACTCGGTGCCCACACGCACGTGGAACATGCCTGCGCCAAGCACATGCCCCGCATAATACACTTTGATCTCGAAATCCTTGTCCTTGTCCACGTACACGCTCTGGTGCAATTGCATCCCCGTCACTTTGCTCATGCACTTTTTGATTTGCGCACTCGTGAACGACGGTGTGCCCGCGGCCGCCTGTCGTGGCGACACCTTGACAAAGTCCTCGAGAAGGATCGGACAGATCGCTTTTGTGGGGTGTGTCATGTAAATCGGTCCATCGTAGCCCAATTCCTCGGTAAAATATGGCAAAGCACCGCAATGGTCCAAGTGAAAGTGCGACACAATCACACAGTCCACGACACGCGTGAAATTGCCCGTTCGCGAGATGAAGCTAAAGTCCGGGAAGCGTCGATGATCGTGGAAACCCATGTGGAAACCTAAAAAATGCGAAAAGCAAGAAGAAAAATGCATGAGTGGCCCGCCCGCGCCTTCCCCGTTGGTTGAAACTTGCCACAATCAAGCATGATATTCTTGCCGCCCATGGATACCAAGATACAGCTGCGGCCCACGTCTTGTCCTGAAAAAAAAAAAAAAAAAAAAAAAAAACGACGATTTAGAAACGAAAACGACGCGATCGGTTGCCCCTCGTCTTACCGGCTCCAAGAGGAGTGATTTTAATCGCCATTCTTTATCGAGTCGTGAAAAAAAAGGACGGTGGGGGGCGTGATGTAGCTGAATTGAGCAAGGATCAAGCAAAAGCAAGAAAAAAAAATAAAATAAAAAGATTGAACACGAGGAAGAGGAACGCGCAAAGGCCTCGCCCTTTTATTTTGCCCCCAAAAGGATGGCGGACTTTTAATGCACCTCTTTTCCTTCCCTCCACCCCTTTTGTCACCATGGGCGACCAGTTGAACCGAGAAAAGCACGTCAAATACTTTACGAGCCACCTGCATATGCTGCCGAGCGCGTACACAGAGACAGAGACCAACAGGTAGGAAGGGAAAGCAACAAAAATAAAAAAAATAAAAATGACATGTTTTTAATTTTTTATTAGAATGACGCTGGCATTCTTCTGTTTAGGCGGCCTTGCTATGCTGGGTGCCCTGGACGCGAGCGTGACAGAGCAAAACAAACAGGACTGGATCGACTGGATCTATGCGCAACAAATTCGCCCCAGTGACGATGGAAAGAGTAGGAAAAATGAAGCAAATGGCGCCCTTTTTATGCTTTTTTTTTTCGCTCACCTCTTTTTTTTTTTTTTTTTTTGTAGATACCGCGCATGCCGGGTTTCGAGGGAGCAGCTGGTCAGGGCGCGCATTTGACCCGCAATCGGTACGAGAAGTGGCCTTTTATTTTTACATTAAATTCACCTGTTTCTGTCTTTTTTTTTTTTTTTTTGCCAGTCCACGTGCGAATATCAGCCGCACGACTCGAGCCACATTGCCAGCACATACACGGCGCTTCTGAATCTTGCGTTGCTGGGCGACGATTTTGCACGCGTCGATCGTAGCGCGATTGTGGCCGGTCTGCGCCACCTGCAACAAGACGACGGCAGCATTGCGCCTACCTATGGCAGCATGGAGCGTGATGCGCGCTTTATCTTTTGTGCCGCGGCCATCAGCTACATTCTCAATGATTGGTCGGGCTTGGACATTGAAAAGACGGTCGCTTACCTACGGTCATTGCAGGTAAAAAAAAATTAAAAAAACCGAAAAAAAAAGAGAGAGAGAGAAATGACTTAATTCGTTCTCTAGTCGTATGAATACGCCATTGGGCAGTGCCCTGGCGAGGAGGGCCATGGTGGGTCCACTTTTTGTGGCGTTGCCGCGCTCGGTCTCATGGGCCGCCTAGACGACGGTCTCGTCAACCGCGACATGCTGGTCAAATGGGGCCTGGAGCGCCAGTCCACGGGCTTCCAGGGCAGGCCCAACAAGCAGCCCGATACCTGCTACTGCTTTTGGATTGGCGGCAGCCTTGATGTAAATGGAAAAACGGCCATAAACTCACACCATGTAGGCTCATTTTTTTTTTTTTATTTTCTGACGCGTTAGATCCTGCAATCGTTTGATTTGGTCAACCACGAGAACCTTCGTGCCTTTTTGATGACGACTGAGACGCGCATGGGCGGCTTTGGCAAGGATGCGACATCGTACCCTGGTAAAACTACAATGAAACAATGGAAAATTCAAATATTTTAAGACGAAACGCGCTGACCGACGCGTTTTTATTGCTTTTTTGGTGGTAGATCTGCTTCATTCCTACATGGGCCTTGCCGCCATGTCGTTGCTTGGCGAGCCGGGGGTGCAGCCCATGTTCTCGTCGCTCAATTGCCCCATGATTGCGTTGGAAAGCATGAAAAAGAACAGCGTGTACTGGAAAAAATAGACAATCTCTTTTACAAAATAAAAAAATGAGGCTCTCAATGGGGGCCCATTGGACGGACGCAGCTCAGGGATAGGCCCCGCACATCACGTTCTCACTCTCAATGAACCTCATTGGGAGCCCACCTGCTCAATTCATGCTCTGCTAGGCAGCCCAATTTGGCGGGTGTGAAACTTGTGGATTTATTTCGCTCTCTTTTCTTGCCTCTTTGTTCATTTTTTTTCCTCTTACATTTGTAGCGATCCCTTTTGAGAGCTCGCTCATTGCGCCATCACACCCCCTTTCTTATTTATTTTGTAAATCTCACGCCCGCGGCCTTGCATTTGATTCCATTCTGTGCACACCCACCTGATCCAATTGGCCGTCTGCACAGCATACACACTCGCACACTCGCACACACGCACACACGCACACACACACGCACACAAAACATACGCTCTCATTGCGAAAAAAAAGCCTTTGGATCGCCCACATCTTTTTTGCTTTTTTTTTTTCCACAGACACCCTGTAGAACAAAGAGACCTTGTTTTTTTTATTTCCCACTTTTTCTTGACGACCCAATTTACGCCCAATTCATTGCGCCACCCCCACACAACCTTGTGAAATTGTAAAAAAAAAAAAAGACGCCTAGATTCCCGCCCGCCTATTGTTTATTAGTATTTTTTGAAAAATCTCAAGCAACCATGAGCCAGACAACAAGCGGCGACAAGCCCGTCAACACGACGACATCATCCGGCTCCCCGCCTCTTGCCGACACGGGCGCGACGCATAAAGATCAGCAGCAGCAGCAGCAGCAGCGGCCGTCGTCGCCGCCAAAGGAGAACCCGTGGAAGGTGCGCGATACCCCGGCCGCCATGAAAATATCCGACGTGTTACACGACAAACAAGGCAAGCAAAACGGGGTCGGAGTGTGGGCAAAAGGAGGCCAAAATGACTAAAAAAAAAGCATTTGCTTTGTCCTCTCTCTCTCTTTTTAGATGAAGAAACTTGGCCCGCGCCGAACCAAATCACGTCAGAGGACAAAAAGGAGCCCAAGAAGGAGAAAACGAACAGCAGCAATGGCAAGGGCAAAGGTAAAAAAAAAAATTAAAAAATTAAAAAAAATTTTTTTTTCAATCTGAGTGCCGAGCTGCATGAATTTTTTGTGGAGGCACGAGCGCAAGCTCCGATTTCCTCACCCAATTTTTTTTTTTTTTGGCTTTAGGCCGTGCTCAATGGAAGCCATTGACGCCCACGATCACGCACTCAACGCCAGCACCTGGCAAGGACAAGAAACCCAGGGCCAACAAACGCAAAACGGGGGACAATGGCAAAAAAAAGGGCGACGACAAGGCCAAGGTGGCCGCGCCGCCATCGCAAGCGGGCATCAAGGGCAAGCCGGTGTCGCCCACGGCCAAAGCAGCGCAGGCGCCGGCGTCGGACGAAGCTAAAGGCACCAAAACGGCCAAAGGCGGCAAAAAGACATCACACAGCAAGGCCAATGGTCAGGAGCACACGCAAAGGGACGCATCGAACGCGTCCCAGCAACCAGGACCGGCAGTGAGTACGGCCGGTGGCGGCTCCGCACGCCGGAAATCTTCCAAGCCGGCCATTCAACAAGACCGCCGCCGGTCTTCTTATTACGCGCCCGTCGTCCCCGTCATGTACCCCCCTTATTATGTCATGATGGACGTCGAGACCATCAAGGGGTACATTCTCCAGCAAATGTAAGCACACACTTGCACGTGAAAATCAGGGCGGGCGACAAACCAATGCCTTTTTTTTTTTTTTTTTTGCCTTTTAGCGATTATTACTTTAGCATTGACAATCTGTGCAAGGATATGTTCCTCCGCAGCAAGGTAAGCACCAAGAGAGAGTATAAAAAAAAAAAGAGGGACGCGTCACAAGCTTGATTTTCTTCAAATTTTTAGATGGACACGGCTGGTTTTGTGGATCTTGGTGTGCTTGCCGACTTTAATCGGATCAAGCAATGGACAAATCATGTGCCGCTGCTCAAGCAGGCGTTGCTTCCGAGTCAAGTGGTCGAAGTACAAGGTGATCTTGTGCGGAAACGAGAAGGTTGGGAGCAATGGGTGTTGCCCAATGCCCCCGTACACGAGCCAGCACGCCGACATCAAGGTGCAACAGCTGATGCAACCGACACACATCATACTGGGAGCATTGAACATGATGTTGGAGGCAGAGGAACCGGGCGCCACCCTCATGACACCCGTGACGCTCAAAACACTCAAAACGCCCATAATGATGACGACGACGACGACGTTTTTGCCTTGGACGAGGAATTGAGCCACGTGACACTTGCCAGTGCGAATGCCGGCGATGACGACAATGATGACGGCATGGATGATGACGAGGACGTGGATGAGGACGCCATTGCAAGGATCATGCTCTTTACCCAGGGCCGGAAAACCGGCGGAAGCAACAGCGGCAGTCAAAACGCACATCCCCGAAAGCCATCCATGGTGTCCGGCTCATGGGGGGAGCATCTGGACGTGATCAATGACGGATTGAGGCAATTCGAGGCAAAAGGCGCTGCACCACGTGACTTTGAAAGGTAAAAACGACGCGTCAAAAAAATAAGCACGCGCAATTGACGCGTAAAAAAAAGAAAAACATGCGATTGACCCGTTCTTTTTTCTTTTTTTTTTGAACAGCATGATGCGTTTTTATCCTGCGCAGCCGAGGGGTGTGGTGCAATCCAACGTTGGCTGGGTCTTTGGTGAGCAGCCATATCATTACAATGATATGGACGTGTACGGCAGCAGTGTCGGTAGTGTTGGCTCGTTTGTTGGCAGCTTTGAATCGCTGCCGCGCTTCCAGCACCCGAGCCACTCGCTGCTAGAGAACAGAGGCTTTGTCCAACAAAAATATTACAAATATCATGCACGAGCCCTTCGCGAGCGCAAACGATTAGGCATTGGTCTCTCGCATGAAATGAACACGTAAGAAAAAAAGAAAAAAAAAAGCGCGCTTTGACGCGCTTTGACGCGTTTTCCGTATTTTTTTTTCTCTTTAGACTCTTTTGGTTCTGGTGCCACTTTTTGCGCGATCACTACAATCGCAAGATGTACAAGGAATTCAAGCGTCTTGCGCTGGAGGATGCCAAGCATGGCTATAGGTACGGCATGGAATGCTTGTTTCGCTTTTATTCGTACGGGCTGGAAAAGAAATTCCGTCGCGCGGTCTATGACGATTTCGAGACCATGACGCTGGCTGACTATGAAGACGGGCAATTGTATGGCTTGGAAAAGTATTGGGCATACCACCACTATCGCAAGGACAAGGCCAGCCGGCCACTGGACAAAAAGGACAAATTAGCAACATTGATGCAAAAGTACAAGACATTGGCCGATTTCAGACGTGACTCACCTGGCAACACTTAGAGCCCGCCATGGTAGAGCTGACTTTGCATATATTCTTCCCATGAAATGCGCCCACTAGAATAAAAAAATGAAAATTAGGGAGATCAATGCCCCTTGCCATCATATAAAAAAAAAAAAAAAAAAAAAAAGGGAGGAAAAAAAAAAACACCAACTTACTCGCCGTCAAGATCATCCTCTTCCAAGACATGGTCAACCATCATGGTGATGTCGTCCAATGAGACGAATTTCGTGGGATCCTCCTCGTGTTCGGCATCAAAATCAGAGAAAGCGGCGCGCAGCTCATGGCCATCCAGGTGGCCGTCGCCATTGCGATCGTGCAAGACAAACAGGTAATACACCATGTCCTTGTCGTCCATTTGTTTGGCTTTTTCGCCGTCTTTGGCCATCGCGTTCAAATGCTCCTGCAAATGTCTGTCCCACCAAGGTAAAAAAAAAAAAAAAAAAAAAAGGATCGGTGTCAACGAGTGGGTGCCACGTTGCCAGCTTTTTTTTTTTCTTTTTTTTTGGGGGGGCCCTTTGCACTCACTCTTTGTTTGTCTCCAAGTTGCCATAATTGCCCTTGTCCTGGTTGAAACCAGGCGACCCCCGTCTAGCGGATACGAGCAGAGCAAACACGCTGACGAGGGCTAAAAGTGTGAAAAGGCAGTGGTTGCGCATGGTGGTGTTGAAAGCAAAAAGGGGGGTATTGGAAAAGAGCAGAAAGAAAATGGGAAAAAAGGCAAATTGCGCTGTCGGCGGACTTTTATTTTGTGAGCCCCCGCACCCCGGAGCTGACAATAAAAAGGGCGTGTTGTGTGTTTGTGTGTGTGAGAGCGCTTCTTCTTCTTGTTCCACACCCACACCACCCCTTTTTTTCTCGCTTGCTTTTTTTCCCGTAAGTTGTGGAAAACGATATCAAACGCAAGTTCAACCGCGCTCACTCTTTTTTTTTGCCATTTATTCAGCCTCTACAAGCAAGTTTTCCCTTTTTTCCCCCTTGATTCGCTTTTGTTTCTTTTGATACCAACCATGGCCAAAGGTAAACACGAAGCAGCCCCCCTTTTGGTTCGTTTTAGCTTTTTGTCGCTGACGCCCCGCGCTAGTTCCTCGCAATTTTCGTCTACTAGAAGAGCTTGAAAAGGGCGAAAAGGGCCTTGGCGACGGCACGTGCAGCTATGGCCTCGCTGATGACGATATGCTCATGCACAATTGGCATGCCACTATCCTGGGCGTCCCCAACGTAAGCAAAAAGAAAACGAGAAAAACATGTAAAAAAAAAAAAAAAAAAAAAGACGCAATGACTCACCCCCTGTGCTCCCCCCCTTTTTTTTGGCCTTTTTTCTAGTCGACCCACGAGAATCGCATCTACAGCCTCAAGATCTATTGCGGCAAGGATTACCCGTCAGCGCCACCCGAGGTGCAATTTGTGTCGCGCATCAATTTGCCCAGCGTCCATGCCGAGAATGGCCGTGTCGACCGTCAGTCGCTGCATTGCCTCGCCAATTGGAAGCCGAATTATACCTTGGAAACCGTCTTGACAGAGCTAAGAAGGTATAGATGGGCCTCGATAATGTGAACTCTCGCGCTGATTCGTTTTTTTTCTTGTTTTTCTTTTTTCTCTTGCCAGGGAGATGGGGACGGTGGGCCGCAAGTTGCCTCAGCCATTGGAAAACACGACGTACAATTAGACGCTCGGAAATCCCATCACCCACGCCACATCGTGCAAGGGCTTTTTATTTTCTTTTTCTTTTTTTTTTCTGTCCCCTCTTCCCCTTTTTTTCCTTTCACTCTCATGTCTCCCCTTATCCCTCGTGCTCTGTAGCTTCTCTCTTTATCTCTCTTTTTTTTCTCTTTTGTATTCAGGGGACCCCTTGGCGCACGTGTCCCCCACTTTTGCTCCCCACAAAAAAAAAAGTCGAAAAAAAATCAATAAAAATCAGCAATTCATCATTTATGGCTTTTGTTTCATTGATTTTTGTTTGTCAATTAAAGGAAGGGCATCAGCGGCGTTCCTCGTCGGCCGGCGCTTGCATGCCACGCATCTGTGCCCAGATATCATCATGGCGCGATTGGGCATTTTGGTTGTTTCCGGTTGTTGTGGACGATTGCATGAGCTGCTGTTCCCATTGATCGTGGTCGGCGGCGGTGTAGGTGCGCAGGTCCTTTTTGGGCGCGACGGTGGCCAACGGGTAGTCTGCGGCCATGTCTGCGGGTTCAGGTTGCGGGTGATTTGTCGATGTTGCGCGGGATGAGTTGCCGTGGGCGAGAATGCCTGTCCAGCGCGGGTTGGCGGGGCGCGCCTTTTTCTTTTGGTTGCGGCGGTACATGTAAAAGGCGAGGGCACCGCAGGCGATCAAGAACAGGGGCACACCGATGCCAATGCCGCCTTTTTGCGGTGTGGTCAATTGGTTGTTGCCATTGTTGCCGCTGGTCGTGCCTGTGTTGGAGCTGCCACCGCCATTGGCGTTCGGATTCGCCAGCACCGTCGGGTCGTAGCTAGTTGGCGCGGTGCCTTGCTGTTGTTGCGTGGCTGCGGCAAAGTCGGCGGGCCATTGGAAGGCGCATGCGGGCTCCGTGTCTGGTCCAACGACCGTGTAACCCTTTGGAATCGACGACACCCATGTCCACGAGCTCGTGTCCAGAACCGCCACATTGTCTGCAAAAGGAGGCGTGTTGCTGTCGTCCGGCGACGCATTGCTCTGGGCGCCAAGCATCGTCACCATGTACTTGCCGTACATCCACGCCGTGTGACCCAAACGCGTGCTCGTCGCTGCACCGCTCGTCGACTTGGAAGACCACGTCAACGTACATGTGTCCAAGACGTGCACCTCGGAAGATCCACTCTTGTTCGCGTACATCCCGCCAAACACAATGATCGATTGCCCGTCTTGCGCTAAAAAAAAGAAAAAAAGAAATAAATACGCGCTCTTTTTTTCCCTTTGCATGCGAAATCCCGGCTTACATGGCACGGCTGAGAAACTGAAGCGCGTGTAAACAAGATAAAAAAAGGAAAAGGAAAAAAAAGAGGAAAAATCAGAATCAATTCTATCGTGAATGACCCCCGTGTGCTTTTTACCCTGCTCGCGCCTCTGGGATGTCACCAATCGTAGCCATGGCCAACGCTTGCTTGGAATGGATGTCAAAAACTGAAAGGGGGAGGCAATTGCGTGAGTTGCTGCACGAAATCTCGCCCTAATGGCTAAAACTTACTCTGAGCACTGGCAAAATCAATCATGGTGTTGCTCTTGTTGACCATTGCGTAGCCACCGAGCGTGAACAACTTGTTGTTACTAGAGAAAAAATCACAATTTAGTTCAAAATGACGCGAGACGCGTGATTTGGCACGCTTTTTTTTTGACCCCGTTTTTTTTTGACGCATCTCTTTTTTTCGGGCCCGGCGCTCTCAACTTACACGAGCGTGGTCGTGTGTGCGTATCGTGGAGGACGAGCACCATAAGGACTAGCCACGGCATCCTGTCCGCCGGCCACAGGGTCCGTTGTCATGTTGAATTGATAATAGTCAGCTTGTTGAACATTAAGCTATGATAAAAGAGAAAGACAAACATCAAAAGGGGCCTGTCAAATTTGTAAAAAAAGGCACGCGAGAAAAGCAAAAATCGCGTCCAAATAGTGCATTTTTGTTGTTTACAGTGGGGGGATTGGCATTGAAATCGATAGGATCGCGGCCACTGTAGATCCAAGCGACGCCAGAGTTGTCCATTGTCACGGACATGGCGGAGCGTTTGCTGTAGTAATTCGTTTGTGCTGATGAAAAAGTGTGAAAAAGAAGCAGACGCGTCAGTTTCATGTCTTTTTCTCAGTTTTTTTTTTTTTTTTTTTTTTTTTTTTTTTTGCGATTTCATTTACTTGGTCGAATGACAAAGCTATTGTTGGCGAGATCAAAATAGACGGGGCCATTGCTCATGGCGGGTGTGTTGTTGTAATCGCCGCCGAGAATCATCAATTGATTGACGGGTGTGTATGGCACCATAACGCCAAACATGAATGGGCCGTACAATGACGACGCATTACTGCTCGGCTGCACGTATAGCGGCTGCCACCCAGGGCAGCTGGTATCAAGGCCCTGTGACAGATCAATCTTCCACACATCCAATATGCTCTGTGTGGTAAAAATGAGAGAGAATAAAAAAAAAGAAAAAAAAAAGCGGGGAGTGAGCGATGGCCACTGGATGCAAGATCAAAAAAAGGGGTATGCGCAGCACTGACGGTGCTTCTGGCCATATGCAGGGTGGGCACAATCTGGGCATTCCTGTTTTTTTTTATTGCCATTGAATTTTTTTTCTTCGCGTCGTGTCGCGCGCGACTCTTTACCTTTGACCCGCCTGACAAGTACAGATCGTTGTTCATAATGGCCATGCTGTAAAACACGCGGCTTGTTGGCCCTCGCGTGTTGCACTGTGCCTGGACGCCCGCGGCGACCAGAGCAGCGCTGAAAAGAAGCCGAGAAAGCATACGAGCGGCTCAAAAACAAGGGGAAAAGGAGTGGAAGGGATGAGGTTGTGCTTCCTGGAGCTCGGTGAGAAACGAATAAGCAAGTAGAAAATGAAAAAAAAGGCACAACACACACCTATCCCATCGGGAAATGGCTAGTACAAGATTGACTTTTTGCCCTGGTGACACGAAAATATACAACTTGTGTCACCATGCCTGATTTTCTCTCGCACGCTTGATCTGTCAAAAAGAATATAACCTCGCCCCCCTTGCCTTGCCATTCATGCATTTTGACGTGGTGCTCAGGCTCGTTCTTGATTTGCCTTTTTTTTTCTTTTTTTCTTTTTTTACCACGGCCAATTCAGAAAGAAAAGGCCACATCCCTCTCCTATTCTCAATCTTGTGGTTGCTCGCTTGGCACACAATAAACGCATCGTGGTCCACATATTAAAAAAAAAAATGACGCCGACGTGCACTTTTTGAGCAGGGAGACGCGCACACACGCTTTTTTTTTTTTTTTTTTTTTTTACACATCTTGACAATTTAAACTAGAATAAATTGTTCAATTAAACAAAGCCATAAATTAAAAAAAGAGCGAGAGCATTTGAAAAAAAGAGTTGTTTGAAAAGGGGGCCAGCAAGGGGATCAAAAAGGCCAGGCCGATCAGAGCTTGCTCCTTTTTGGTGCATCTCGATACCCCCCTTATTCCCCCCTCGCCTCGTCTCTATATTTTTTCTTTGTCTTTTTTTGTCTTTTTTATCTTTTTCTTTTTCTTTTTCTCTTTTTATTTTATTGTTGAATTGTTCAGCGATGAAGGTTGATTTGACGCTTGTCTTTTTGTTATGTGTGTGTCTTTCTGTGGTGCAATGCGATTTGCTGCATGGATTGTTGAATTTGGCAGATGACGCGCCGGCGGACGCACACGGCTCCGAAGATTATGCAGCTTTGCCGCACACGCACAGCAATGTGGCCACGGGCGGCGGTAGCGGCAATGACCCTGCTTCGTCGTCGTCGGCACCCCCATCGCCGCCGGCCAACAACAACAATGCACCACCTGCATCGTCATCGCCTGCGGCGCAGCAGCCACCAACAACACCACCCACGACCGCGCCTCCAGCAACGTCGCCGCCTGCCAAGGACAATGGCGGCCCATTGTCGCTACTGCCGCCCATCCTGGATCCATTGACGTCCCCGAGCCATAACAACCCGCCGCCCCCAGCACCAAACAACAATAACAATAACAATAACAATAACAACAATAGCAACAATAATAACAACAATGCCAATGCCAATGCCGGTGGTGCAGGCAACACGACGACGCCGCCCGCACCCATGTCACCCTCCAGCAGCGCGTCCAGTGCGTCTGCTGCGCCGTCGGATGTCAACAAGCACCACCATGGATCAACGTCGGCATCATCCACCTCATCCTCCGCGTCCTATGCCAGCTTCACGCCTGCGCAGCAAGATGAACAGCCAAAGGACGACAATAGCAGCAGCACAGGCACAATTGCCGGCGGAGTCGTTGGTGCGGTCGGTAAGAAAAATGAAAATGAAAAAAAAACTGTGAAAAAGGCAAAAAAAAAAACACACAAACGCGCGACGCGTCGATTACTCATGAATTTCTCTGTTTTAGTTGGACTTGCACTTTTGGGAGGATTTGTGACGTGGATCAACCGTCGCGGTGGATGTACCAAGCGGCACCGATACGACCGGGATGCCGATATGTTCAAGGAGGTGCCTGACGACCATTCCATTGGCATGTTTCCGTCGTCGCCGTCGCCATTGCACCACCACGCGACCACGGCCACGATGGGCACGTCGGGTGGAGGTGGCAACGCCGGTGGAGGCAGTGTCATGACGTCTGTGGCCGCTGGAGGAGGTGGAGGCATGGCAATGGCATCCACTTCGCCCTTGCCGCCACCCAATGCGTCGACGACTATCGACATGGCGCCCGCGGCACTGCCATTTGACTATTCGCGCCGATTTGTGACACCGCCCATGCTGCCGCCGCCCGGCGCGCCGCCGCAAATCACGCTCGTCGGCACCACATCGTCCAACACGACAAACAATGCCATCACTATGCCGCCCGTCATTGAGGAGCACTACCCCGAGTATGCGACCGAGTATACGCAAGCACCGCCCGCGATGAATGGCGCCACATCGCCGCTTCCGCAGCACCAGGTCATGGAAATGCCGTCGCCCGAGGAACAGCATCAACAGCAGCAGATGTACTATTATCCGCCGCCACAGCAGGACCAGCATTGGCCCGAGTATGACCAGCAGCAACAACAGCAATCCATGCATGACCCGCACCAGCAGCAGCAGATGATGATGTCCAATCAAGGCTACATGATGCCCGCGTACTCCACAGAGATGCCCCACGGAATCTATCATCACAAACCCGACGTCGTCGATCAATTCCAAGGCTACAAGCCAAACGCCATGTAAAAAAAAAAAAAAAAAAAAAAAACGGCGTGATCATGATCTCCACAGTCCTTGCTCCCTCCCCCCTTGCCCTCCCTTTTTTTTATTATTAGCATGCCCACCTCCTATTTTTTTGTGATCTGACTGGATTCAATGGATCCCAGTCAGGCACCGATTTACCCCTCGTTCACCCATCCCACTCCTTAATTTTATTATTCCCTCGATATCCTTGTCTGTGAGTGTACCATGACACATTTACTATTTTGATTGCAAAATCTTCAATTCATAAATGCCAAGCGAGCACTGGCCCGGGCAGCGTCACATGCACTCGGCCACGCCTCCTTTAATCTTTGTTTTAGACGCGTTTCTTCTTTTTTTTTGGGGGGGGCAAGACCTTTGTCACCCCTTTTTTGCTTAATCATCCTTTGGCTATGAACAAGCCTGCGTAGAGAACATATTGCCGGCTGCATTGCTGACATATGATTTAGATTCAATGGTGTCAAAATGACATGCAAGAGAGCTACAACTTGAAACAATAAATTCGCGCTTTTCATATTTTACAAGGTCGCACTCTCGTACAAATTACGCGGTCGCAAGCCCACTAGACAGAGCACGCGTTGGATTTCAAAAATCAGTGACTATCATGTCATGCAGTTGGCAGTTCTTTTCATTGAAAATTGTAAAAAAAAAAAAAAAAAAAAAATGTAGCTCCCAAATTGAACTGCAAAGAAATCGCTGTACGTACGCACTGCCGCCGTTTGCTACAGTACGGCAAATGTATTACAGTATCACATCATAGATCAAACATAGAGCTCGTCAGCTCGATAAAGAGGTCCTTGGATGTTATTCAACAAGAGTTTAACGTAGCCAAAGATCAAATCCTGAAGAAAAGTGCATTTTTTCTTTTTTTGATTCGCGATGACGATATTCTGTGATTCTATGATGCTGCATTGATGCTGCGTGCCTCTCGAATAATTCAGCAAGAGCATTACAGTATGTACAGTACTGCAAGAATATGATATGATACAATACGTAAAGCGTGTCCTGCTGTTTCCGTTTGAAAAAAAAATCGGTCAGCGAGCCCTTAAAAAAACGCGCAAAAGCAAGATTTTCATCTGTTGTTGTTTTAGATTTACAGTTTTATGATACACAAGAATGTTGGTCTGTCGTCGGTCTGTCCATTTTCATCCTACTGTAATGAACAGAACCTCTTGACGTACACTTTGATTCACTTTGATGATCGCTGCAGAGCGGTACACTGAACAAAAACACACAAATTTGCCATTTGAAAACGACAAGCAAAGCGTGTTTTCCAGATTTTGTCAGCTTGCTGTGCTTCCAGAAATTTTTTTACAGCCTGCTTTCCCGCAAATGAAAATTGCGTCACCGAGTAAACTATAGCCCAGTGTTCAAGACGGATCCGTCCGATTTTTTTGGACTCGAAAATGCCAGAAACCTCCTGTTTGTACAATTTTGCATTCATCTGTCCATCTGTACAGTATGATCGACCCCTCCCAAAAATAGCTGCATCGACTTCGGCGCAAAATTTGCAACAAAAAAGCTTAAACCCCCAAAGCGCTACGTACGATCGCTTTTGAAAAATTCAGGGGTCACTCAGGGGGCACACTTTTCAATCTCAGAAAATGCCAAATTTGGGAAATTTCGAACTCCGCGTGATCAATGCATCCCAAACAGGGAACACCGACAATTTGCTATTGGCAGACAAAATGTCAGGTCGCCCTAACTTATAGAAAAATGCCCAAAGAGTGACGCATGAATGGCGATCGGTTGATAAAAGTGCCTACTTTGACAAGTTTTTTTTTGCAAAAATCTAAGGTGGTTTGACACTTCCAAATTAAGGTATCATTTACTGTAGTGGATTGCATGATGGAATTTTTTTACGTACGTATTTTTTTATTTTTTATTTTTTTGCACACTTTTGTGTGCTGAGTCCTGAGTGGGTTGTTGCAGGCTGGTGAAATTACAAACCCAAGCTACTGAGTAGTAGTACTGTAGTATGTTCATACTGTATGATACTGTATGATACGTGGCGCGCTGCAAGTCATCCCATTTACTGTACCCTACTGTATACAGTATGATGATACTGTACGTATGATACATACACTGACTCACAAAACTGTATCGATGTTTCGCTTTTTTTTCTTTTTCCCGTTATTAAACCAATTGAGTGCCTAATCTTGCAAGCTGTGCAGGCATGTTTTGTAGTCCCAGAAAAGGGTTTTTGAATGGTATACATCATGTGGCTGTAGGTCCATTAGATCATCTTGAAAGTGGGGGTCAAAGATGGTACTGTACGTATGATACATACTGTACTGTACAGTAGTTGATACAGTAGATGCTTTGCCCCTCTACAGAGTTTCCACTGTTCATATGCGCGTCGTTGAAAAGTTTTTGCACGCAAAGGTGATTTGTTCACCCGCGAATAAAAAATAAAATGCACGCAAACACCTTTCATTGGCGCGCACCGCATCATCAGTCCACGCAAACTTTACTCTCGATGGGCGCCAATTGAATTTTTAGGGCACGCGAATATTTATTTCGTACAAAAAAAAAAAGAAACTAGAGTATGGCTTCACTCATTGGCGAGGCAGCGGCGGTCAAAGAAGGTGAGACTGTCGGATCCACCCCTCACAGTCCTGGCGCGTCACCGTCTTGGCAACCTCTCGCATCCGCGGTATTATCACGTAATCCAGATCATCGGGACGCGATAGACGATGCATATTAGCCTCTAATTTCGCCCACAACCCTTCAATCGGATTGCGGAATGGGCTGTTCGGAGGCAGGTACAAAGGCTTGAAGCCGCGCTTGGTGATGATCGCGCTCACGCTCTTACTCTTTTGGATGGGCGTGTTGTTCATCACGACGTAGCGGTTCTTGATGCCTGCTTCCTCTAGATTGCTGAGGACGTCGTCGATGAAGGTCAAAAAAAGCTCCTTCTGGAATCAGTAGCTTTGATCTTGCGTTTCACCGGGAGCGTCACCGTGCTCACATTGCGAGTGACTTCTCTCACCTTGAGGATGCCAATTTCACAAATGGCTCCTAGAATCACGACATTCTGGGCCATGGGTGTCGCCTCCCGTTTCATCCATCCAAATCTATCCAAATTGAAGCCCGCGATGTCCAGGAACACGCAGGTGCGCAGAATATCCAAGTCTTGCAAAGCACGCCAAGTATCAATAACATCTGTCGAGATTTGCACTTCCTTGTAAGTCAACCCGCAAGTTTCTCGCAGAACTGTCTGCAGCGCAGGCAGAGAGATCGTCACTGGCGGGAATCCCGCTTCCAAAGCAACCTTGGCTTCCTCCAAAGTACGCGTAGGATCATCTTTAAAAAAGGCCAGCAAAAACTCCACCAATTCTTCAACAACCTCACAGGTGTTCACGAGAGATTCGACTTCAGCGTCTACGGCCGCCGCCGCAAATGAGACATTAGAAACAAAAGCTGCTCCACAATTAGAGACAGGAGGTGATGTCATAGTGAATAATGCAAAAAATAAATAAAATGCAATGAAAACGATCAAAATGCAAAAAAAAAAGTCGTTTTATAAAGCTTGGCCAAGCGCGGTAGAAATCCGCGCTCACAATCTCGGCATTCCGCCTTTTTTTTTTTTGTATTCCGCCTTTTGTCCACGACGTTCAACCTTGTGTTCACCTCGTTCGACCCACTTGATCTCCCGCGTTTGACCCATTTGATCCCCGCGTTCGATCTGTGTAACAAAAGCCAATTTAATTCCCAGGGCACGCGAATGTTTATTGCGCACAAAAAAAAAAAACTACAGCATGGTTTCCTTGGCGATGCAGCGGTCAAAGAAGGTGAGACTGTGGCGGATCCACCCCTCACAATCCTGGGGTGTCACCTTCATTGCAGCCTCCTTGATCCGTGGCACCAGGGAATCTTGGTCGTCCAGAGGTGATCTGCGAACGCCAGCCTTCACCTTCGCCCAGAATTCCTCAATCGGATTGAGGAATGGGCTGTAGGGGGGAGGTACAAAGGCTTGAAGCCGCGCTCGGTGATGACCGCACTCACGCTCTCACTCTTGTGGATGGGCGCATTGTCCATGACGATGTAGCGGCCCTTGATGCCAGCCTCCTCCAGGTTGCTGAGGACGTTGTCAATAAAGGTCAAAAAGTCCTCCGTTCTCGTGCCTGCCTTAACTTTGCCTTTTTTGCCATTTGCGAGAGTCACCGTGGTCGTCTTTGGAGTGCGCATTGTCAAGCTGACAATCCCAAGTTCGCAAATTGCCCCAAGGATAGTGATGTTTGGGCCCTTGGAGGCCTGTACCAGAACCTTGGGAGTTGTGCCGCGCTTTGACCACCCAAATCCACGTCGCAGGTGAAGATTGAAGCCGGCTTCGTCCAGAAATACGCACGTACGCAAGAAATCCAAGTCTTGCAAGCCACGCCAAGTAATGATTGCAGTGTACCGAAGCTCGATTGTCCTCTCTGAGTTTCTGGCCTCAGAAATTGGCTGGACCTTCTTGAGCGACATCATACAGTGTTGCTTCAGATGCTTCTGTAGCCCAGACAGAGAGATCGTCAATGCAAGAATTCCGTCTCCAGAACAGCCTTCGCCTCCGCCAAAGTGCGCGTAGAATCTTCGTCAAAAAAAGCCACCAAGAAGTTCGTATGTTCTTCGAACAGCTTTCTTCTACCGCCGTTGTTATGCACGCGACCGGGAATTGGAACACATTGTTGCTCGTCAAGGTAATATTGTCGGACATATCCTTGAGCAGTACGTTCCTTGATGCCGACTTTCCTCCCGGCCGCAGCAGCTGTATACCCTACATAAAACATGCAATTCCAAAATGAGTGTTGCTATTTTTTTTTTTATTTTACTGT
>JAIWZP010000105.1:0-20975 GCA_025201375.1 Gongronella butleri
TCGAGACACGCACCCCGCTGCTCAAACGCTTGCAAAGGAATCCCTTGTCCATCGAACAGGATATCAACGTCGACATCCAGCCTCTCAAGCTCACCATCGACCCCAAAATCGCGGATAGGCTCGAAAATTACGTCTACGCCTTGCTCCAGGCCCAGCAGCGCCAAAAGGCAAAGGCACCTACACCCTCGCCTCCTGCAGAGTGAGTTCCCCTCTCCATCAAAAAAAAAAAAAAAAAAAAAGAAAAGAATAACGAAAAAAGAGAAAGAAAAAAAGATGGCTCATCTTCAATTTCTTCAAAAAGGGAGCCATCTGTGGGTCAGCGTATCTTTGAGGATCTCGAGCACGCGGCGACGGAGCAACATCACCGGCTCAAGGCCAGAGTGCGTCTCGCGTTTGTGCGCCTTGTGCTTTTGACGCCCGACATGAGCCTTTCCAATACACGCGACGATTTCAATGACACGTTCCACGGCGACTTGCTTAGTGTCGATGTCAAAAAGATCACAGCCCATTGGGACACGGGTAATTGGACGAGGTAAAGGGAAAAGCGCAAAAATGTCTCATCGTTTTTTTTTTTTTTCTCATGCCAGATCTCGCGCTGCCGCAGCCGCAAAAGGTGATTTTGGACTTGGACTGGATCAAGGTGTTCATGAAGCAAGCCAATGGTACAGGAAGCCCTCCCCTTCCAAAATCAGTCTTATATATTTTTTAAAATGGATAGACACGATGCATCGGTGCTGGTTCACGGCCATGACGCACACAAAGGAGAGCGTGACGTCGACGACGACGTGCCCGAGTGTGGAGATCAAGTTTTGGCTGACGGCGCCACCGGCGCAGGGGCACACGACTACGTCGTCGGCGCGATCGTGCTACTTTGGCTCCGGATCCGACATTCCCAGCAATCTGTTTGAGCATCTGAGCCGCAATGAGTCTGTCTACAGCGATCAAAAGGTTCACGTCCCCATGGAGGACCAGGCAGACTCGGCCATGGTCTTTAAACAACGCATGGTCGAGACCTCGGTAATGCCTTTTTTTTTCAATTTTCTCATTTTTTTTTAATTTTTATTCACATTTTTTTTTTATTTTTTTTTCGATAGACCTTTGTGATCAATTGCCATTTGCCCATCACGCACATGTCATTGTCCAAGCCTTGTTGGGACAAGGTGCAAATTTTACAAAACGACGTGTTGCTGTGGCAGCCGCGATTTGTGACGCGTCTTGCTGCTGCGCAATCGTCGCTTTCGTCGTCATCGTCGGGTTCGTCACCGCCGCCGCACTTTCACCCGCGCCGCACGTCGCACGACTCGCTCGGCAGCGATTTGTTTGCCACGGCGTCCGATCGCTTCAGCACGCCACTGCTTTCAAGCTCGAGCTTCATGAGCCAGAGCCACGAGCGCATTGGCGCACTGTACGACCATGCCGCCGCGCCACCGCCACCACCAACCCTTCTCGCCGTCGTCGTTGTCATGGCAGAGGGCATTTGGGACCTTCACACCATGACGGCTGAAAAACGCGCCACGTATCGCCTCCAATTCACCGATTTCCGCTATTTCAACGCCATCAAGCACATGGGCAACGTAAAAAAAGGACAAAAAAAAAGAACAATGCCCATTTGACTGACCTTTTTTTTTTTTTTTTTTTTTTTTTTTTGCATTTTAGGACGAAAACGTGACAACACTGGATATTGAGGATTTGACGCTGGATGATTTTTCCGATGCGCAGCGCCCCGAGCGGTTGGTGGCCAGAACACTTGCCAAGCCATTGATGCCCAAGAAAAACACGGCCATGGTGTCCCTGTTCTCGCGTCTGATCATGTCGCCGGCATTGAGCAAGCAAACCAAGCTGACGAGCATCGTCGTGTGCAATGCATGCTGGAAATTCTCGGCAGACATTTCTTTTATCGACCAGCTCGTCTCGTTCCAAAGCATGCCACAAGACGTATGCCTTTTTTTTTTTTTTGAGGCAGGAAGAGACTCGACTAACGCGCTATCTTTTTTTCTGTTTAGATGGTTTTTATCGATCCACCCACGCAATACATCACGGTGTATGCGCACATCCTTGACACGTCGGTCGATTACAAGCCACGGCACTCGCCATCGCGCGCCACGGTCGTGGTCGACAATCTCCAGGTAAAAAAACGCCCTTTTTGCTCCCATATACACGTTTTTTTATTCTGTCGCATCTGGTCGGATTGACGCATAAATTTTTTAATTAGATCGCGACGGACATTGTGGTTGGGCAGCCATTGGTGGATGTTCGCACGTATATCCAGAATGTGGACGTGTTTTTGGTGGACGACGTGATGGATTTGGACGAATTGTCTGTTGTGCAGGCGGGATCTGGGCGTCCGCTGGAGGCGCGGCAATACTGGACGCTGATTGGGATGAAGAGTGTGGTGATGTCGCGGAATTTGGAGGCGCAGGTCAAGATCAAGTTGAACGAGATGCTTGCGGCGCCGAATGTAGACATTGCCGTGCTCAATGATATTTTGACCGTCGAGGGGTGCTCGGACAGCTTCCAATCGTTGGTGAATCTGGTGACGTACGTGGCCAATGATGGCGACGATCTATTTCCACATACAGCCGTGCCCCATGCGGCCAAAGCGGCACGTGCCGCCAAGCGCCATTCACACACCACGTTGCAAAAGCATCGCGAGGACATGCTGGCCAGCCTCGATGAGCATGCGTTTAACCAGCGCCAGGTATCAACGTCCATTTCGGCATCTTCCAGCACGGGGAAAACAAAAAGCCAGCTTTCGACGCTTGCCAATGGACCATTATCGACGGCGTCGCCGGAATTGAATCTGATTGAAGGCTTTTATTCGTCGTCATCATCGTCGTCGACGCCCAGCCAAGAAAAGAGAAAACAAAACCAGCCATTGCCCGTGACAGGCACGCAAACCAGCACATCGTCGTCGTTACGGCCACGCAAGCCATTACGCAAGCAGCCACACCCACGCTTACATCGGCCAGCAACGGCGGCCGAGGACATTGTGCGCGTTTTGGCGTCGGATGTGCACGAATTGGACATTGTCGAGAATTTCTTTGGCATGGACAAGAAAAAAGAGGCGCGCAAGCCCGTCGTCGACACGCGTCGCGCCAAATTGTCCGTGCGCGTGCGCGATGTGGATATTTTGTGGAAAATGTACGCGGGCCATGATTGGCATTATGTCCAACAGCAACAACAGCAGCATTCGCCTCCCATTTCGTCATCATCGCCTCAGGGAGCGAGTCCCCCAATGTCCACCAGCAGCCGTGCATCGTCTCGACACACAACACACCCAACAACACACCCAACAACAGCGTCGCCTAGCTACGGATCGCCTTCCACCATCAGCAGCTTGGACAGCAGGCGTGCACACACCATTGGACCTCCACGTGGCGAGCCAGAGATGGAATTACGCGTCGAGGGCATCACACTGGCATTGGACATCATGCCCGCCAACGATCAAACCGCGTTGCACACACATTTGACCATCAGAGACATTGAGCTCGCAGACAACCTCAAAACCTCCAATTGGGACGTCTTTTTTGGCTATATGCGCGCCGACGAGCCAACATCCAATATGCCACGCGAGCGCGACGCAGACATGCTGGTCCTCGACGTGCTCGGTGTCCGCCCCGTCAAGCACGACGACACCATCGAATATCGCGTCAAGCTAAAGACATTGCCCCTCCGCTTCTACATTGACCAAGACGCCCTGAATTTCCTCGTCCAATTCTTTGCCTTTAATCCCGCTGTCCTCCACTCCACACCCGCAGAAGCCATCCAAGCACCAGACGACGACCATGTCGAAAACGACTTGTTTTTCCGTGAGTTTTTATATATATTATATATTATATTTTTGATTTGGCTGACCTGTTTTCTTTTTTTGATTGATTGACCTGTTTTTTTTTTTTTTTGTAGAGCAAGTTGAAATTTACCCGATCCGCCTAAAGATCGATTACAAGCCGAAATACGTGAATTACGATAATATCAAGGAAGGCCAATTTGCCGAGCTGGTGAATCTGTTCCGTCTCGAGGGCGCCAAGCTGGATTTGAGCGCGGTCAAGCTGACAGGGATTCGCGGCGTTGGCAAGCTGGTGGAGCGGCTGGGCCAAGAGTGGCTGCCGCATATAAAGCAGACGCAAGTGCCACACATGGTATCGGGCGTCACGCCCATCCGATCCATGGTCAATCTGGGCAGCGGCATTGCCGACCTTGTGCTCATCCCATTGCAGCAGTACAGACGCGATGGACGCGTCATCAAGGGGTTGCAAAAGGGCACACAGTCCTTTGCACGCTCCACCGCCATGGAAATCATCAAACTCAGCGCCCTCCTCGCCTCGGGCACAAACGTCATCTGGGAACACGCGCTCAATTCCACGTCGGCATCGTCCTCGTCGTCATCCGCCCAGGGAAACAACAATTTCATTCGAAACAGCCAGGATACAAGGCGCAATCACAACGACCTGCAGCAACCATCGGCTTCAGGCATGCCATCGTCGTCCTTGTCCCCCACCTCCACCGTTATTGCTAGCCGCACAAGCGATGACATGGTCTTTGTCTTTACAGATCGCCATTTGGACCTTGATCCATAATTGCTTTCCTCTCCCCCCATTGTAATTTTCATGATCCTAGATCCATCTTCTATCCCTTTATCCCTGTTACTTAGTAGATATCCCCCCTTTTTTTTTTATTTCGACAAGGCAGACATCGGAATTTCAAAAAAGCGAGCATTAAAATGTTGATCGATTTTTTTTTTTTTCAATTGTTCTTTTTCTTTCTTTTTCACCACTTTTTTCTTGTCTCTCCTTTCTTTTTTTTTTCTGCTTGCCCATGCCAGAGGCCGAGACAAAGCCTGAGTCTGTGGTCGATACCACTCTGGCAAGCTGTAGCGAGAACAGGTGCGATTTTGCAGTGGAAAATGCAAATACAGACGTGATAGCACCGCCACTGCCTCCACCAGTGGACGATCTCGTGCCAACGATCAAGGACGAGGTCGTGGACGACCCGACGTCCGATCCCACCGCACTGCTCAATACCGCTCCGCTGACAGAGGCCACATTTGCCATACCCGCCCACCTTCCCTTGGATCTCACGTCCGAGACCGATCTGTTCGAGTGGCTCGGCGTCACCACCACAAAAAACGACGCGGACGACGATGAAAATGACCTGCAGCGCGTGAAAAAGATGGTAATTTCCTCCTTTTTTTCCATTTTCTTTTTTTCTCACTTTTTTTTTTTTGATAGAAATTGCGCGCCGAGAACCGATTACGCAAGAAACGATGGCGCCAAACCAACGAGGAGCGCAGTAAGAATGAGAAAGAAAGAGCGTTGGACGCGCCACAGAGCTCATTTTTCTTTCTCTTTCTTTCTTTTTTTTTTTTAATTAGACAAGGATAATGACCTGCGGTGCCGTGTAAACAAGCGAGCTTGCAAGTTGTTTGGCGACGCGCCGTCCGAGGAAAAGCGTCTGTGGATCGAGGAGGAGTTCAGGGTGCGTCGCGACCGACGGAAAAAGCGAACGACGCTTTCCACGGCGCAAAAGGACAATGAGCAGCTGATCAAGACGGAGGAAGAGCCCTTTAGCAAGAAGCGACGCGTGTCGTCGTTGACGCCACCACCGACAAAAGAAGAGCAGCAGCAGCAGCAGCAGGAAAGTAAGAAAAGAAAGGCGGCATCCATTTTGGAGAATTTATCGCTCCCAATGCCTGCGCCGCCGGGCCTGGAAAGGCAATTGGTCGTGCTCGAAAGCGCGTTCTTGTCGGTGCTCGCCAACAATTGCACATCCTCAGATGCCGAGCTGACCGCAGAATGGATTGCCCATGGCACACAGATCCTGCAAGCCTTTGTCGACGCGTCCGCGTCCGCTGCAGACCAATCCGACGCGACCACAACCACCACGCCGCAGCTGGCAGACGTCCTCCAGCGCATTGCCACCATGACCATCAAACAACCCACCATCCATACACACACGGACAATGCGTCCTTGCCAGATACCTCGGATTCGCCCGCAGACTCCGTCCTCGCCACCCCCCTGACCGGCCAATCGCCCTCTGCATCTTGTGGCTCGCCCCCATCCCTCTCTCTCGCATCCCATTCATCATCCTCATTGACCGACTTTCTCGCATCGTCGCCACCTTTGATGGACCAAGCCGTCTTTGACCTCAATGACGACGATCTGGCATCAATGCTCATCCATTCATTACAACAACCCGTCCAACTCCACCCTCCCCCAAAGGAACCCTGTCCCTACGACATGTCTGTCCTCATGAAGATCAATTCTGGTAAACAAAAAAAAAAAAAAAGCCAAAAAAAAATAGAATTTCATGCTGATCTCCCTTTTTTTCGTGATAGAATGGCGTAACCAGTAGGACTCAGGGCGAGGAAACATTCATTTATCGCATCATTTATGACCCATCATGAAAAGAATAAAATAAAAATCGATTTTATGCCTTTTTTTTTTTTTGAGCGCGATGATCATGAAAATGACCAGAGCAAAGGATTTCAAATGCCGACGCGAACATTCGTTCAACAAGGACGCCGAAAATGGACAGAAAATCATCTGTCGCAGTCAAATTGCTTCTTCTCACCCCGTCTTTTTTATTTTTATTTTTTT
The DNA here is from genome assembly GCA_025201375.1 of Gongronella butleri. Lineage (NCBI taxonomy): Eukaryota > Fungi > Mucoromycota > Mucoromycetes > Mucorales > Cunninghamellaceae > Gongronella > Gongronella butleri. Next base: position 6,598 of record JAIWZP010000105.1, read on the forward strand.
TTCCTCTCTGTTTGGACATCTTGGCAAGGCGAACACCATCGCTTCACGCGTCATTTTTCTCCGTCACACGTGCCTTTTTACAACCAAGGCGCGTGTGTCGTGCGCGGTCTCTGTAAAGAGAGAGAGAAAAAAAAGCGAAAGAGAAAGAAAGAGAGAGAGAGAAAGCGACATATGGGCGGCCTCGCGGCCTCTCCACCACCTGCCCCGCCGCCCTCGTCGCCTCTTGCTCTCTGTCGTTTTGTGGGCGATCTGTTTGTCCACGCCAGTATGGTCGTGGACCAATCCGTGTCTACAATTACATATGGCCGCCGCGCCGCGCCCCGTCGCGTCCCGTCGCGTCTCCCCCCTCAGTTGTTGCCCGTCGGGGCCTACCACCACCACCTTGCTGTTGGCATAGCTGTATGGCCGCGCCGCACGCCCTCGACCACACCCGCCAAGTGGTGTAAACATCTTTTTGCATCGTCAAAAGGCATCTTTAGGCACGATTTACGCGTCTGCGGGTAAGATGATACTGGTTTTTCTTTTGAATGTGATTCATCTTTATTCACCATCCGTCGATTGTGACCCGCCAGGTCCTGAGTGCTGTCCGTCGCCTCTGCCAAGAGTCCTCCTTAGTGCAGTCAACATAGTATTAGTCCGACACCTTTGGCTCCCCTCTTTCTAATTAATTTAAGGATACGAGGGTTAGAAATAAAAGTTTTGGCCGGCCGCCCCATTAAAAAAAATCATCATCGCCCATTTTCTTTTGTTTTTCTTAAAAGCAAGAATTTATTGATTTGCACTCGTTGGCCGAATCCAATGTGGATTTGCCATCGACATTCTTAAAGCATTTGTTGAAGCGCTGAAGCCAGCGTTGCGCCTATTGGAAGAGCCCTACGGTGATGATCCTTTCAGTAGGCATCCAGGTGCTTGATGAATTGCGCGCACCTGGCATCGCGTGGTGGCCCTGATTTTGCTGCTCCTTTGGATGATCCTTTGGTGATTCTGTTGTTTCATCTGTTTCGCCTGCTTATCCTGTTTCTGGCGGCGTTGTGGACATGGAGATCGACGTTCCTGAACATGTTCCTTTGGCCTTGCCGGAATTGTTAGAGTACAACCGGCGGTTTTGGCTGCCAACGTCAACTTTGAGCGTGTAATCGACGAGCAGCTCACCGCTGATGGCATCGTGTACTTGTCCAAAATGTTCAAATCTCTGCAACAAATAAACAACGTAATGCTGCCCCTGAAATTAGCAACAACGAGGCCGAAATCGTCATGTTTGGTGCTGCCAGTGCTGCGCCCTATGTCGCCGACTTTGACGAATCCGTTTTAACCACTGTTTGCCAGCATCGATCTGAAGGACGCATTTTTCCGCGTGCCTATTCACCCTTCATCGCGACGTTTTATGCGCTTTCCCTGGAAGAACAAGGTGTACCCATTCCGCGTTCTTCCATTTGACCGAACGCCACATATTCTTATCCCGAATAGTGTGCTAACATCAATTAAAGGTTTTTATTCTCCTTGTATTTCTTATTTTTGTTTTTACGCGTTTGTCGCGCTTTTTGTGCTGCTTGGTGCGCCAATTGCTCTCTTTTCGTTCATTGACAGACAAGGATACCCAGACACAACACCAGCATTCCCTATTAAAAGACATGTACGGTTTTTTTTTTTGCGGGGAATATAAAAAACAACAAAAAAGGCCAAAATTCCTGCACCACAGACACCTTTGGAAAAGAAGGCGGCACATTTTTATTCCATAGATTTCTAAAAACACGTGGTCCGGGTAAGAACACAATCAAAAGGGATGCTGTGAAAGTGGATGATGCCCAATTCCATTTTTTCATTCACAATCTTACACGTGCACCCGTCAATTGCTCAGACCCCAAGACGGAGACATGGATATGGTGTCTTTTTCCTTTTTTTAAACAAGCCAGCGCGAAAATTGAGGGGATGCGAGGCTTTTGTGCATGTTGCGCGTGTTTGCCGGCGCCAATCTTCGCGTGGCGCACGTCGGGGACTCAACCTGGCCCTGCACGTCTCTCTGAGAGACTATATACGTGGCCGCGGCAAAGAGCAAGATCTTGGACAAGGCGGCAGTGGCATTGAACGCGCCATTGGCCACCTCGGACGCCGTTTTCGGGGCTACGCTTTTCCCGGCGCGTCCCAAAAAGGTGAACCAGCGCGGGCGCGTCTTTTGACGCGTCGTCGCACAGGATGCTTTGGGCGATTTTGAGATTCTGCGCCACAGCGCACCCGCTTTGCTCAGAGACACCGGTTTTTCGTCGCGTTAACGCTTTTTCCGGCGCCATGCGCGCCGTCCTGGGACAATTGGTCGGATCCCGTCGTGGAAATATTCTTGGCGTCACCAGAAAGAGGAGCAGCACGCGACATGTCCGCGGGAAAGAACGAAAACGGCGCGTCACCCAGCGACGCGGTGGTTGGTGCACGAGAATCACACCTGGCCCCCGTGCCTTTGTGATCATTATTATTGCCAGAGGCTTGACCAGTGGGAGCATTCAGCAGATCATCACGGAGATCACCGGAAACATCAGAATAATCGTTCTGAGGATCATCACCGCATGGTACTGGCGCGTCATTGTGCTTGGCCAGCACCCCAGGATCGCCACAGTCGTCCAATTGATCGAAAATCATGCCCATTGTGTTCTTGGACACGTTGCCAAGCAGCCAATGGCGTGCGTTGCTGAAAACAGACTCGGCAATGGCTAACTGGGCCACCAAAAGAAGAAAAAATGCAAATCAGAAGCGCGTTTTTACTGTTCCTTTTTTTCAAATCCAACTTACCACCCCTTGCTTTATCCAGACGACACGGGGTGTCGCGACTTTCCAAAGAAGATTCAATTGCAAAACGAGAAAATTCAAAGCCTGTGCAGCATGGAGGTAGATCATGACGAATTGCTTGGACGGATCAAGCAGAGCAAGGACCTTGAACCATGCCATCTTTTGAAAAGCATCTGAATGCGAGAAAACGCTTGGAAACCAGAAAAAAGAGGAAAAAAATGTTGAGGGCAGCGTCATCGATGGCAATGTCATGACAGACAATGTCTTTGCAGGGGCCGTCGTCGTCGCCAACATCTCGGAAAAGTCAACGGCGATCTTCCACGCCTCTGTAGACTTGGACACCGGGTTCATAGGAACAGATACACCTTTGGGACTCCTGTGGATGCGCAAGAACAAGCATGTCGCTATAAGCGTGGTCAGAAAGGCAACAATGCAGCTTGTAGCAGACATGGTGTCGAGGAAAAAAAACGAGCAAAGAAAAAAAAAGAAAGGGCTTCTTGGAATCACTTCTCTTTTATAATGTTGTTTTAGTAAATTTCTTACTGTCCATGCTGCCCATACCGCCAAATGACGTATCAATCGCATGGCACACACGTCATTCTATGCAACACACCGCGTAGCCGTCGCGGAAACGCGTGTCGGCCTTCGAAATTCAAGCCCAACGCGCCCCCCTTTTTTTTTTTCATTTCCACGTTGGCAGCCACGCTGCTCCATTTTAACAATGAGCTAAAAAGGCACTGACATCACCACTATAGAAAAAAATTGGCCGAGCGGCTTGGTTTCATCATCTCCCACGGTTGTTTTTCTTTTTGCGTCGTCGTTTTCCACCATGCGATTCCATTTTTTTCATTGTGGCACGCCATGTAAGGAAATCGCGACTTTTTGCTACCTTTTTACGATTGTTGCTAGGATGACGCGTAACCCATTGCCATTGGTGTGATCCATACAAAAACACGCCCCATTTTTCACATACCTGTGCGTGCACGAAGGAAAAGCTGCGTTCGTTCAAATGCATCGCGGCGCTCTGTATGATACTCTCTCTCAATCGTGTCAGCCATGATGCCTTTACAACGCCAATCGTTGCTTTTTTATTTGTTACTTGAGATGGATGCTTGCATTTTTTTTATTTTTCTTGAGTAATCATGTCATGGAGCCATGGGGGTAAGCTAAAAACCGTACGTAGGTGTGTATTTCAAGTGGAATTCGCTGAAAGATGAACAGGCATAAACAGTCACGCGTTGAGAGACGCAAATGCGATTAAAGGCAGTGTTGACGAGGGCTGACGAGGACAGCGGATAAAGATTCTCGGCATTGAGCAGATGGTCCTTGTGATTTTGCAATAGCTGCAGCAAAACATCAACGTCGTCGTCGGTCAGTGCACGAGGGCTATTGGCATTTAAGTCGGTCAGCCAGATTTTCGCGCGCGGACCGCCTTGCAAAGCAATGTGCACATATTCCTTGATTTCGTCGCGACGCCGCGTGATGCTGACCGTGTTTGCGAAAATGGGCAGCGACAGCCATTGGCGAGATGGATGTTTACGATTAGACGACGCGAACACAAAGAGCAGCACGTCCACCCACGGGCTGACGGGCGTGGCAAATCGGGCGGCCTTCCACGTGTCAAAGGAGATGGTGTATAGATGGACATTCAAGAGATTTGGTAGCTGCAGCAAGAGCAGCTCCAATGTGTCAGGGGATGGAAACTTGCATGCGTTGATGCGGAGAGAGTTGATCTGGGGAAAAGGCGGGCTCAGCAACGGAAAATGCACGCGAAGTTGATTGAGATGAAGCGATTTCAATTGAGGGGTGTGCAGAGTCACGGGAGATGCCAGGGAGGGCGACTTGTTTGGCGTGATTTGGTTTGCAATGGAGAGAGAATGGACGTGTTCAAGAGGCAACAGCGGCAACAGAGCGATGCACTTGCCGTCCAGTGTCAGCGATTCGAGCATACGGCTGACGTGGCCAGTTTGAAAAATGGACGGGCCCGTAAAACCATCTTTCAAAAACGGCGCAAACGAGTTTCCGACACTGATCGCCAGATTTGCTGGGCAGGCGACATTGCCTGGAAGGCGTGCATGATCGAGCGACATGAGGCTGCCAGCGACGATTTCTTCGTCATCGTCCTCGTCCTCGTCCTCGTCCTCGACATCGTCATCGTCAGCGTTTTCGACCCCCGTTCCAAGATAAAGCTCCAATTTGTCGAGATTGGGCATGAGGAAGAGCAAGAAATAGATCAAATCCACGACGTTGTGAGGCTCGTCAAATTGCTGCTGCTGCTGCTGCTGCTGCTGCTGAAAAGAGAAATCCAGCTGTAGCTCGCGCATGCTGACGCTTTGACGCTCGTTGCCAAGGGACCCGTAAATAAACGAACGCAATGGCTGATTGTCCACGCGATCACTAGCAATGAATGCAATGCGCAGGTCACGCAAGAGCGGCAGATGACGTAAAAACAGCACAACAAGCTGCAAATCGCTGCGATCCATGACACTTTCAATGGAAATCTCTTGCAAAGACGTGGACAGATGAGGCGTGATCATGCGCAGCTCCACAGCTGTCACATCGAGGTCCATGACACGGAGTTGTGGGGAACGGACAAGCTGGCAGAGACTGGCAAAATAGCGATTATCAAAGAATGGCGAGTCGTGTGCAGGGATGCCATTGGAAGCAGGCGCATCCACAAAGAGATGAAGGCCGGAAAGGTGGCCAAGAAACGGGAAAAGGTAGTTGAGTAGAACAAATTTCTCTGTCATCACCGCTTCCCGCTCAGCAGCTGAATGATCGCGCCAAAGGCTCGATGGGAAGGCCACAGAGAGTTTCTTGATGACAAGCTGCATGGTACCACCGGCATTGACGTGCTGCACCATAGGTCGTAGGCGGCTAAAATCGACCATGACGCTGTCAGAGGCGACCTCACTGGCAATTTGAGACCAGGCTCGATTGACAAGACGTGCCTCAAGCATGTCGTGCGCCCAGAGACGCTTCAAAACTATGCGCAGGAGCTCGGGTGGCAAGGTATCCATGTGATGGATGCAATCCAAAGTGGAGCAAGATGAAAAAAAGAAAAAAAAAAGAGGAATGAAAAAGAGAAGGAAGAAAAAAAAAAGGGATGGCAAAAAAAAAAAAGGTCGGCAGATGGATGAGTGATGTTGCATTGTCGTACAAAAGGCACAATGCTCCACCTGGTGCCCTTTTGACACCGATTCTCACGCCTGCTCCCCCCCCCTTTGCAAACGAACCTCTATGCGCATAAAATCGCGCCAAGACCAGATTAAACACCAAAAAAAAAAAAATGCGAACTGCTCCACCGTTTTCCGATGAAAACCCAACAAATTTAATATCGCCAAGCTTACTTCGTCCCGCTGACTCTTTTAAGCTCCTGAATTATTATTTCATTTTCTTGATTGCAAAGTCAGTCGTCGAAAAAATCAGCATTTTGTCATTTTGGCGCATTGCCCATCCAAGATCCAAGTAAAAATGAACAAATATGGCACTGTTAGAAAGAGATGCTTTCGGGATTTCATGTCATGGCCGTCGGAATGCAGCAACGGACGAATTTTATACGCACTCGATGAAGATCAAACCTTTCAAATGCCACTTGCTCGTTAAAAAGTCTCAGAAATCAGGATGCTGTGGCGTGACGAAAGGTGCAAAATTTGCGTGTACATCTATGGCGCGCGCGTTTTCTCGGTGTTTCGATCTAAATTGGAGAGAACAACACACATTTCATGAATTCGAGAAATCTCGAGATTCGTGTTTGTTGGGAAACCCAGCACCAAAATCATATTTTACACGTTTCTCCCGATGAGCTTGACCATATGGCGCCAAATTTAGACCTGTGGATAGTCAACTCCGGGCACCAATGATTCCAAGATTTTTCACGAATCGGATTACTCAGTCTTGAGATGTCTCGAGTTTCGTTTTTGCTAGTAATATTTTACGCGTTTCTCCCGATGAGCCTGACCACATGGCTCTAAACTTAAAGCGGGAAAACCTCCAGACGAACTTTGACCGGTCCAACCTTTTTTTTTAAAAGTGATTCTAGAACTCATAGAGTGATTCAGCACTCTATGGGTGCCAGGACCAATCTATGGATGCCAGAACCACTAAAAAAAAAAAGGGCCCAAAAAGAACGCACACACCCTTCCTTCACAAAAGCAGAGCAAGAACCTTGATCCATGTCATCGCACACTCCAGATCGGGGACTATTTTATCTTTTGAAAGGCGCTTTGGCGCCAAGAAACACTTTGACGTCAGGAAACAGCAAAAAAAAAAAAAAAAAAAAAAAAAAAAAAAAAAAAAAAAAGAGGGGGCTTCTTGGGATCACTTCTTTTTTTTATGTTTTAGTGAATTTCTCACTGTCCATGCTGCCCATGCTGCCCAATGAAGTATCAATCGCTTGGCACATACGCCATTCAATGCAACACACTGCGCAGCCGATGCAGAAACGCGTGTCGACCCTCGAAATTCAAGCCGAACGCGCCTCCTTTTTTTTTTTTTTGTCATTTTCCAAAGTTGGCAGCCACACCGCTACACTTTAACAATGAGGCAGAAAGGCACCGACATTACCACTAAATAAAATGATTGACTGAGCATCTGGGTGTCATCATTCCTCACGATTATTTTCTTTTGCGTCGTTTTCCGCCATGCGATTCCTTTTGGTTTTCTTTGGTGCGCGCCATCTAGGGAAATTTACGCGATTTTTTTGCTCCCTTTTCATGATTGTTGCTAGGATGACGCGTCACTCATTGCCATTGACGTGATCCATACAGAAACATGCCCCATTTTTCACATGCCTGTGCGTGCACGAAGGAAAAGCACTCGTTCAAATGCATCGCGGCACTCTGCACTCTCTCTCAATCGCATCAGCCATGATCATTTTGCCATTACAACGCCAATCGCTTGCATTTTAGTGGTCACTTGAGAGGGGTACTTGCTCTTTTTTAATTTTCTCGAGTAATAATCATGTCATGGAGCCATGGGGATAAGCTAAAAACCGTGTGTAGGTATGCATGTCAAATTGAATTTGCTAAAAGATGAGCAAGCATAAACGGTCATACGTTGAGAGACGCAAATGCGATCAAAGGCAGTGTTGACGAGGGCTGAGGAGGACAGCGGATGAAGATTCGAGGCATTGAGCACATGGTCCATGTGGTTTTGCAATCGCTGAAGCAAGACATCAACGTCGTCGTCGGAGAGTGCACGAGGGACCTTGGCATTTGAGTCCGTCAGCCAGACTTTTGCGATCGGACCGGTGGAATGTTGGACATCTTGCAAAGCAACGTGCGCATATTCATTGATTTGGGCGCAATGCCGCGTGATGCTGACCATGTCTGCAAAAATAGGCAGTGACAGCCATTGGCGAGATGCATGTTGATGATTGCACGACGCGAACACAAAGAGCAGCACGTCCACCCATGGGCTGACGGGCGTGGCAAATCGGGTGGATCTCCACTTGTCGAAGCTGATGGTCTCCAGTTTGACATTCATGCGCTTGGGCAGCTGCAGCTGCAGTAAAAACAGCTCCAATGCGTCAGGGGATGAAAAATTGCATCTGTCGAGGTGAAGTGAGCTGATCTGGGGAAAAGGCGGGCTCAGCACCGGAAAGTGCACGCGAAGATGATTGAGATGAAGCTTTTTCAATTGAGGGGTGTTGAGGGTCAAGCGAGATGACAGGGATGGAGGAGGATTGTCTGATGAAGTCAATTGGCTGTTAATGGAAAGAGAATGGACGTGTTCTAGAGGCAACAGCGGCAATAGAGCGATGCATTTGCCGTCCAATGTCAGTGATTCGAGCATACGGCTGCCTTGACCAGCTTGAAAAATGGACGGACCCGTGAAATCATCATCCAAAAGTGGCGCAAACGAGATCTCGGTGTCGATCGACAGATTTGTTGGGCAGGCGACATTGCTTGGAAGGCGTGCATGATCAAGCGGCTTGAGGCTGCCAGTGACGTTTTCTTCGTTTTCGTCCCACATTGCAAGACCAAGCTCAAAGCTCTCGAGATTGGGCATGAGGAAGAGGAAAAAATAGATCAAATCCACAACGTTGTGTGGCTCGCCGAACTGCTGCTGCTGCTGAAATAGGAAATCCAGCTGTAACTCGCGCATGTGGACGCTCTGGCGCTCGTTGACGAGGGACCCGTAAATAAACGAACGCAATGGCTGATTGTCCACGCGATCACTAGCAATGTAAGCAACGTGGAGATCACACAAGAGCGGCAGATGACGTAAAAACAGGATGACAAGATGCAAATCGCTGCGATCCATGACACTTTCAATGGAAATCCCTTGCAAAGACGTGGACAGATGAGGCGTGATCATGCGCAGCTCCACAGCTGTCGCATCGAGGTCCATGACACGGAGTTGTGGGGAACGGACAAGCTGGCAGAGACGGGAAAAATAGCGATTATCAAAGAATGGCGAGTCGTGTGCAGGGATGCCATTGGAAGCAGGCGCGTCCACCACGAGCTTAAGGTCAGAAACGTGGTCAAGAAACGGGAAAAGGTCGTTGAGTAGAACAAATTTCTCTGTCATCACCGCTTCCCGCTCAGCAGCTGAATGATCGCGCCAAAGGCTCGATGGGAAGGCCACAGAGAGTTTCTTGATGACAAGCTGCATGGTACCACCGGCATTGACGTGCTGCACCATAGGTCGTAGGCGGCTAAAATCGACCATGAAGTTGTCTGAGACGACCTCACTGGCAATTTGAGCCCAGGCTCGATTGACAAGACGCCCCTCAAGCATGTCGCGCGCCCAGACACGCTTTAAAACCATGCGCAGGAGCTCGGGCGGCAAGGTATCCATGTGATATATGCAATCCTAAGTGGAGCAAGATGAAAAAAATGAGGGATGAAAAAGAGAAGGAAGAAAAAAAGGGATGCCAAAAAAAAGAGTAAGCGGCTGATGGATGAGGAATGATTTTGCATTGTCGTACAAAACACACAATGCTCCACCTGGTGCCTTTTTGACACTGATTCCCACGCCCGCTTGCCTCTCTCTTTTGCAAATGAACCTTTGTGCGCATAAAATCGGCTTCAAGACCAGATTAAACGCAAAAAAAAATGCAAATTGCACCACCTTTTTCTAATGAAAACCCAACAAATTTGATATCTCCCGCTGACTCTTTTTAGCCCCTATTATATTATTATTTCATTTTCTTGACCGCAAAGAAAATCGTCGAGAAAATCATCATTTAGTCGTTTTTGGCCCATTGCCCATCCAAGATCCAAGTAAAAATGAACAAATATTACACTGTTGTTGGAAAGAGATGCTTTCGGGATTTCATGCCATAACCTCGGAATGCAGCAACGGACGAATTTTATACGCACTCGCTGAAAATCAAACCTTTACAGTAAAGGCCATTTGCTCGTTAAAAAGTCTCAGAAGTCAGGATGCTGTGGCGTGATGAAAGGTGCAAAAATTGCGTGTGCATGAGTGCATCTTCTATTATAGTATGGCGCGCGCATTTCCTCAGTGATTCGATGTAAATTGGAGAGAACGACTCATTTTTGTCACTGCACTGGATTTCAAAATGTTTTGTGGATCGCGGTCAAACTGGTATTACGTACTGTATCATTCGAAAGAGCGAGGAGAATACAGTAACTCTGGCGTCATTTTCAGACGGTTTGCCTGCCTGATGAGCGACATTATTAACATGCTGGCAAAATTCAATCAAACATATGAAAAAGTTTCAAACTCGCTCATTTTTCTCGACAACGGAAAGGATGATCCCCGGAGCTTTTAACATGTCGAAAGCATCTTTTGAATCTCTCCCAGTGATGAATCCAGTTTCACCGCGATCCAAGCAAAAATGACAGAGAAAACAGCTTTTTGTATCAATTTTGGCAATGGCCAAACATTTGCTCCTGAACGGCCTGGTCAACCCCCAATTTTTACGTATCCCAGATTTACGAACAAACAGGGGACCAAAGCCTCTAATGGGATGACTTGCAGCGCGCTAACTTGGGTTTGAAAATTTTGCATCGGTCATTTGGTCAATTCACCAGCTGACCAGCAGCCCGCGACTTGCCATCCTCCCGTCCAGCGCATACAGTACGGTACTGTAAAAAAAATATGCAAACAAAAAAATAGAAAAAAATAAAAATTCCATGCAACCCACACACCTAATTTGGAAGTCTCAAACCTTAAATTCTTGCAAGAAGATCTTGGCCAAAGTAGGCACTTTTCTCAGTCGATCGCCGTTCATGCATCACTCTTTGGGTACTTTTCTTACTGTAACTTGAGGGTTACTGTCATTTTGTGTGCAAATAGCAAATTGCTGGAGTTACCTGTTTGGGATGCATTGATCACTCGGAGTTCGAAATCTTCCAAATTTGGCACTTTCTGAGATTGAAAAGTGTGACCCCTGAATTTTTCAAAAGTGGTCGTGGCGCTTTGGGGGTTTAAGCTTTTTCGTTGCAAATTTCGCGCTGAATTCGATGCGGCTTTTCTTGAGTGGTGGGGTCAACCATGCAGATGACGAGATGAATGCAAAATAGTACCAATAGGAGGTTTTTGGCATTTTCGAGTTCAAAAAAAATCGGGCTGACTCGTCGCGAGTACAGTACTACTACTATGCTGTAGTTCTTGCCGTGACGCAGATTTCATTAGCGGGCAAGTAGGCTGTAAAAAAATTTCTGGAGGCACAGGCGCACAGCATACTGGCAAACATGAAAAACGCGCTCTTCGGTTTTTAAAAAGGTGAATAATGTTTACAGTATAAGTTTTTTTCGCAGTGTAGCGCGCCCTGTGCAGTGACCTTAAGACCATGAGACATAAAAAACGATCAGCACTCTCAACAGCTTCGAAAACAATGTAGAACAAGCCGTTTACCTACTTGCATTTTCCAAAAAAAAAGAGTTTGCTTGCCTGAAAAGGCGAGCAAAAATGGATGCCGCCACAGAGATTTGAACTCTGGACCTCGTGCTTACTAGGCACGCGCACTGCCAACTGTGCTATGGCGGCTTCGGTATTCTCACGATCAATCACAACATCAAATCCCAGAAAATTTGGATTTTTTTCACCGGAGTTAAAGCTCGATGACGGCGCGATTTGGGAAAGCCGAGAACAAAAGTTCCGGCGCGATTTCGGATACGTTCTGGCCATTTTCGGAGTTAAAGTCATTTCGTCGTGATTTTGGCGCGCCGGATTAAGTTGCCGGCACTTTTTTGGCTTCGAATCGGTTTCTCTGCCATTTCCCTTCATATTTCAGGGCCCGTGCCACATGACAATCTTTTCTTTCTTTTTTTTTTTTTTTTTTTTTTTTTTTTTTTTTTTTTTTTTACTTTACTTAGTGTTAGATGGGCAACAACAGTGTCTCATAATAGAAGAGATTGCACAAGGTGTGGTTGAAGTTCACATGCCCGGCTCCGTTTTTATTATTTTGTTTAATGAATCTTGCACTCGTGTTTGTTCCTACATCACTGACGTTTTCGGCCCGTTTTTTTGTTATTATTCGTCTTTTAACAACTGTGGCGTCTTTTGACACGCTGTTTTGTATCAGTGTGCGAGTTTTTACTCGTAGTCACAACTCAAAGAAGCTCATGAACATGCATGTTTGTACAAAAAAAAAAGAAAAGTCGCCACAACGAGTGAAAACACGCACACTGATACAAAACAGCGTGTCAAAAGACGCCACAGTTGTTAAAAGACGAATAATAACAAAAAAACGGGTCAAAGGCGCCACCGATTAGCATAATCTGGTGCTCTTGTCCGTGTTTTGAACTTAAGCCGACAAAAAAAAGTGAAAGAGAAAAAACAGCACTTTTTTTTTTTTTGGAATAACAACTTTCTTTTGCTTGCCTTGTGATTATGATGCGCTCCGAGAGCCATGACAAGAATGCCCAAAGCATGCCATAATCATTCCACTAGCTCTTGTCGTGTGATTCTAATGCGCTCCAAGAACCATTATGACAAGAATGCCCAAAGCCAGCCATGTTCATTTCACTAGCTCTTGTCGTGTGATTTTAATGCGCTCCAATAGCCATGATGACAAGAATGCCCAAAGCCAGTCATGTTCATTCCTCTAGCTCTTGTCGCGTGATTTTAATGCGCTCCAAAAGCCATGATGACAAGAATGCCCAAAGCGAAGCATGTTCATTCCACTTTGATCTTATTAGGTCTTGTGTTATATAGTAGATCTTCGTTATATCATAGCTGCATTCTTTACTAAAACGCAACGTGCTAAGAAACCACGATTGGGTACCGAGTACGACGAACCATCACAAAAATGCATTATATAAAGTGCAATCGTAAAAGAAATGCTGATTTTTTCCACTTTTTTCATCATTCCAAGCAACTGCTCAATGACAAACAACGGACAAGAACGACCCACAGAGGTGCGACCCAACAGGAAAAGAGCCCGACCCGAGACGGCGTCCACATCGACGCCCATTGCGAACAAGGTTCGCGATTTAGACGAAAAAGTGCGAACGATGGCCAATAGGCTAGGAAGCATTGACCGAGCCATAAACAACAGCGCGCTAACGGTACATCGCGTCGGTCAGGCGGTCACCGATGGTCTGGCAGAGCTCAAGACTAGCCTGGCAGTCGAGAGTGCCCGCATCAACGATCTTGCGGATCAATTCAAAAAACTGGTCAATGGCGAATTGAACGACGAGGTGGAACGCACTGAGAAGCGCAATATCGCCATGATCGAAATCGCTGTAAGTATGGTTGCTCGCATTTGTTTGACAACAAGTATTGAACCCTTATTATTCTTTAGCGCGCAATCAAAAACGCAATGAGTATATATAAAGTGAGCTGGGACGGCTCAAAGCTTTTTTCAGCGAAGGTCAATCAGGATTTGGCGAGGAATCTTCATCAACTTGTGCAAAAGGAGAACGTCGCCAGTGGTGCGGCCATGTGGTCGGATGTTTTGATCAAGCAATTGCTGAAACGTCGGCATCGCGAAGAGCGGTCCAAGTGGAGCAAGCTCAATGCCCTCAAAAACAACAATGCGGAGGAACTCGCGCGTGTAGCCAGCGCGGAAGCGACAACGCGCGTTAAGAAGCGCCGAGATGTAAGTCATTTATCAATTTTTTGATTTTTTTCTGATTTTTTCACTTAGATTGCCGCCGCAAGATTGCAAAAATTTAAGTACTTGGACAAGGGCAAAGTCGAGATCCACTTCCTCGACTTTGAAGAAGACGACGATGCCGTCAAGGAATTGTTCGACAACCCCGAGATCGTTTTTACCTCTGAACTCACATCCGATATTGAAGATGACGGCCCGAACAATACGAAAATGCGCTGGTACCCCGATGGCAGGACGGACTTCGTATGTTGCAATCATGCGTCAAGGTGGTGGAAATGTTCGATATTCGGCGACTGACTTTTTTTTTTTTTTTTTTTTTTTTTTTTTTTTAGCTGACGAGGGTCATCAACATGGTCGACTACGGGAACGAACGTGATCCTTTTGACCAAACCGTGGTCCCAAAGCACCGCGTCGTCCAAGGGTCATACCCAATTTGGGGGTTCGTACCCAGCAGCACGGCCGAGGAAGACGACGATTACTCGTCATGCGATGAAGATGCGGAGGTTGACCACCTCCGTCGGCAATCTGAGGCGATTGTAGAGCGTGAGTTATCCAATGCGGACCA
>JAIWZP010000106.1:0-19328 GCA_025201375.1 Gongronella butleri
AATAGCCATTCCAATGCACGTGGAGTCGCTTTTACCTCGCGATGCGCATTTTGACACCATGATTGCAAACGGCACAAATCTAAAAAAAAAAAAATCAATACCCATTCCAATTCACAAGTCGCTTTTACCTCAAGACCATGCTCTTGGATGCTCCAGTGATCTTGTGCCGGTTACGTAGCAGGCTGGATCACTACAAAAGAATTAAATTAAATGCCGTTCCATTTCAATGCACAAGCATGTCGCGTCATAACCTCAAGGTGAGCATTGGCATTTTATGATCGCAGGCGGCACTCCCTAAAACAAAAAAAAACACGCGATTGAGTGACATATCTTTGCAATCAGATGTCGCAGCGACCTTTTACCATCGTATCTCCTCTAAAGTAATTAAAACTTATTCATCACAACAGCAAGCAAACTCTGATTTATAAAAAAAGAGAAAATACGGCAAAAGTGAAAAAAAAAAACAAGCGCTGCCCTTTGGAAGGGCATTTAATTTTTTAATGCGCCAAGAATGTCAATGCACCTTGCACCACATTCCAAAGAAAGCATGTCGGTCCTTTAAATACAGCGCGAATGATAGTGACTTTTCTGGTTTTTTTTTTTTTTACGAAGTCCCCTTTTATTTTACGCAGCATTTTACGCATCATGTCCTTTACAAGCCAGTCGACAGAGGAGCAAGACAGCCAGCAGGCCAATGGACCTGAATTCACTAATCAAATGATTGGAAGGTACCTGAAACACTTGGTCACCAAAATGTCTCGAATTGAGGCGATGGTCAAGGACCTGCAGGACATGAAGGACAAGCAGGTTCTCGAGACATCTGCTTCCACCTTTTCAACAAAGAAAATCTCGCTCAGAGGCAAGGACAAGGTCGAAAAGTTCCACGAAGAGCTTCAGAACCTGTTCAACGCCCATGGCCAGGCGTATGCAATGCCGCCCAGCGACGATTGCCCATACTTTTGGATCCGACGAGCATGCGAGCGGTCCTTGTCCGCCAAGATCAATGACCAGCCAGGAGCAAAGAAGCCTGATTGGACCTCAATCAGCAAGCATGATGTCATCAGCCCCGCGGTGCATGATGTGATGGTCAAGGCGAAGGCCAAATACAATGTTCGCTTCCCCTCGGATTTAATCGGCTCCATTATGCAGAGAAAGTGGACAGACAGCCGCTCAAAATATTACAAGAAGGCAAAAACAGCAAATACCGGGGAAATCTCCCAAAGCAGCCGCAGCCACAAGGTACAGTGCAGTAAAAAAAGATGGAGAAAGCAATATGATGGAGCTCATATGCTTACATAACCTTTTTGTGCCGGACAGCGTCCACGTGGCGACGACGACGGCGGCGCAGAGACTGATGTTGACGAACCTCAGTTGCCAGTGCCCCACCGTAGACACCCAATGCCAATTGCCCCTGGCATTGCTGGACCAGCAACAAACAAGAAGGGAAAAAATAGAAGAAACTAGTGCTACTCGTACACTATGCCGTTAAATCTTTTTTTGCCCTCCTCCAGTTCTGGAATTCACTTTGTAATAAATACAAAAAGATTCCCATCGGCCCCACCACAATCTGATCCTGGCTAGTGGCTTTCCAATGCGCCTACCCACGTCTCATTAGCTGCCGTGGATCACGGGTAAACGCCATTTTAATATTTTTATTTTTCTCCTTTTTCTTCAAATCTATGAACGGATTATGCGTCGGCTGCGGACCTCCTTGAATGCGTACAGAAGCGGTTCATCGTCAAACGACGAGCTCATGTCCTCGTCGCCATCGACGTCCAAGTCGGCAAGATTCTCGTCGCCATCGCCGTCTAGGTTGACAATATCCTCGTCTTTTGCCACGTCCCCATCGCCGACGGCAAAGTCGGGTGAACCCTCAAGGTCCAGAAGGACCATTCCTCGATCGTTCGCGAATGGCGAGAAAACGCGGCACCGATCGCTCACGTTAGGAATTTGCTCGTCTTCCTCGCCAATAATCGGGTCCCGGTCCTCGTCATCGGACGAAATGACGTAAATCGCGTCGCCGTCGCGCATTGGCGCGCCCTTTGCGCGCATGGGCACGTGATTCTGGTCAGTCGTCTCGTCCGAGCTCGAGGTTGTCTCCATGTCTTCATTGCCCTCTTGCGCCGTCGCCTGGTAATACCTGCAGCCACCGAGCTTGAGGCTCTTGTAGAACACAAACCTGGCGTATGCGGGACAAACGTGCAGCGAATAGGACTTATCAAGGCCGATGTCGTTGATCAACTCCTGTACTAAGCGATCTCGCGTGTTTTCAGGACAGGCACCCCATTGTGTGTTCCAATTCAGTTCCTTGTAGACGTCCTCGGTTATATTCTGTCGCGCCTTGTTGCAAATGATTGTGGCCAGGTTTTGGATCATTTTGTACGCGCGCTCGCAATTGGCCTTGGAGGCGATGGTCGACTCTTTCGTTGCCCATGGACCGAGTCGTCTGCGCTGGTTCGCCTCAATGATCTCCTTGATCAAGTTGTGCTCAGCTTCAACATTCTTGGGCCTCGAACGCATCTGCACTTCCACAATCGGCTCCGAGTCCAGCGGGGATCCGTGATATTTTGCAAGGCGCTCGTCTTGGTTCCTGATAGATCCCTCCAGCGCGGTGAGCTTTGCATCCAGGTTGGTCAGCATGTCGATGATTGCATCCAGCTTGGTTTGGGTCATTGCAAGTCCAGTGGTTAAAAAAAAGCATGAAAAATAAGAAAAAAAAAGAAACAAATCATGTCGCGTCGCGTCGTTAATATATACGTTGTCGTTCCTGTGTTATCCCTGCGTCTCATTGTGCCTTCATTAAATTAAGGGGTTCTCAATGACAATACAAGCAATTTGACTTCAAGAATTTCGTCGATTTAATTCAATTGGATGCATTTTTTTTTTGTTTTCTTTCCCTCTCTCTCTCTTTCCCTCTCACACTCTCTCTCATACACTCCTTCACTCCCTCTTCCACTCTGACCTTCTTTGTCAACTATTTTAAAAGACGCGCAATATGCCAAAACAAAAAAAAATTTATGCGATTTGCGAATACTGCAACGAGTTTAGTGCCACGAGCGCGTACTCGCTTCAACAGCACTTGGGTGCATGCATCGTCCGCCATTTCCAACGGCAAGTCGAGGCAACATCAGACGTACCGGTCGACATCAGTGGAGAAAATGCCGCCCACGGCGATATTTGCATGGAGGAAGCTCGTCCCTTGTGCTCTCATGGACCGCCACACGTGTATAACAAGGACCAAGTGTTGAGAGATCCCGTGGACCTCAGTAAGCTTAACATGGGAGAGTCACGGAGCCAAAACAAAAGCTGAATTCTATTTTTGCAGGTATTTTACAGCGGTATGCTCTCCGGCTCTACAATCTTGCTAGTGAGCACCGCATTTCGGACAACACACTGCAACTGATTCTGAGAATGATGTCAGACATGCAAGCCGAATTGAGACCAGGTACAAATTCGCACCAAAAAAAAAAAAAAAAAAACAAGCAACGCAACTCGACGCATTTTGACGCCAATCGACGCAATTCGACGTGTCCTCACGCGACGCGATCTTGTTTTCTTCGGAATAGGCACTGAGCGCGAAGACGCAACTGTGCACAGCGTCAAGGCGTTGCTTGAACGCCAATTCCCGGCGACGCCTGTTGAATTCGATATGTGCGTCCAAGGATGCGAAATGTTCACCGACGCCGATGCGGAGCGTTGCTCACGATGCTCGCAGCCCAGATGGGACAGCAAAGACAACGCCCGAAGGCAGACTAAGCAGCTGTCGGTGATGGATTTACTGGCGGTGCAAGTCGCGAACGCCAAGATGCGGAGCCGGATGCAATACCGGCACAATCGGACGCCTGCACCTGACAGCATGGACGACATCTTTGATGGCACAGCCTACAAGCAGCTCGTCAGTGAAAAAAAATTGTTCAATTCGGTGAACGACATTGCGCTGGGCCTGTTTATCGATGGATTTATCAGTCCAGCCCAAGCGACACATCATCTGACCCTGGTGCAATTGTGCAATTTTAACTTGCACCCCAAAGAAAGGTATCGTGGTCGCTACTGGGAAAGGAATATGATACAATAGCGAGTATCTTTTTTTTTTTTTTTAGATACCAAAGTGAAAATCTTCTCACTGTAGCTGTCTTGCCTGGCCCTCACAGCCTGACAAAAGACAATGCGTGGTCCTTTTTGAGCACCATTGTCGAAGAATTGAGCTCGTTGGCATTGATTGGGATGGATGTGCCCTGTGATGATGGTGTTGTCAGGCACGTGCACGCCCACCTCCTTGTGGCAAGTGGAGACACACCGGCTGTCGCGCTGCTCGCCAAGAAAATGGGCCACCAATCGTTCCTTGGATGCCGCTTTTGCAAGGTTGAGGGGCAACACAAGGCCAACGGGCGTGGAATGTATTTCAAGCCGTCCCGTAATGGTCCCGATCTCACAAGCGAGGACTATCTGAATGGCTCTGCAGTAAGCCGACTGGCCTGACGCGTGAACCATGAGCTTGGCATTGATTTTTCTCCACCAATTACAGGACACAGGTCTCAATGGTGTGTCCGAATTGTCCCTTTTGCCATCTTTTACCTCGCCGGCATTTTACGCCCTCGACGAGCTACATCTTATTGGCCTGAACCTCTGTCGCTCCATATTTGGCATGCTTCATCCCAAGGCAGACCGACCAGCGATGAGCCCATTGCGCATTGATGTCAAAAGCCAAGCCCACCAGGCCAAACGCGCCAAAAAAACGGAACACTGGTCACAGATCGTGCAGATTGTGACCAACTCTGCGGCGAGGATTCCCATGGACCAATTTACGGGAAACTTGTTGAGGCCATTTGACGCGTCGCTCACTCGTGGCGTTGATTGGCTCGATTTTGCGCGCTACGTGCTGCCCGCGGCCATCATCCCATACCTCACCCACCACAAGCTCGTCGACAAGGAAGCAACTGAAGCTCTGCTCAATATTTGTCGCTTTATCCAGCTATGTCAATTGAAATCGTTGGAAACAAGGCTTTTACCAGTCATCGACGAGTTAAAAAAAAAAAAAAAGGCAGACGTGGAGAATCTTATTTTTTTTTTCTATTGTAGGTCACTGGCAGTCTGGTTTGCGTACACCGAGAAGCAGCTCGACCTAGGACAGCTGTCAATGGAGTTTTTCACCATATCGGCACATTATCTCAAGCACGTGCCGCTCATGATTGATCAATTCGGCCCAATGTCCTCGTACTCTGCACGGCACTTGGAGCGAGGCATTGGTCTGGCAAAGAAGAGCATCAGGTCGACGAGATTGCCGGACGTGAACGCAAACAATGTGATTTTCTACAAGGCTGCAAGAAGTCACATGCATCACGTCGCGGCCGCAACAGTATTGGCGCCAATTTTGAATTTTGGGGTACGATTTTTCCTTTTTTGGTACCCTCCCCTTTTTTTTTATGCCGTCGTTCCCCGCCATCTTTTTTTTTTTCTTTTCTTTTTTTTTTTTGCAAGTTTTGCATGCACAGATCTTCCTCATGGATGGTGACAGATGTGAGTGGTCGTCGTGTTTTACTTGGTTGCAAAGGTGCATTCCTTTGTGTTTCTGTGATGAAAGCATCTGACGTTGTTTGACCATACAACAGTCTACTTAGAACAACAACGCATCGCGCCCAAAAACGACATGTCACAAGATTGAAAAGAGACGGGCGAAAAAGAGGGCTGGAAAAAAAAGTTGTAACTATTGAACGAGTGAGGACGACTGTGCTTGTGAGAAGCCGTTCTACTGAACAAATCAGGAGCAAGAGAGACATAATAAAAAGATACGTAAAACTATTGCTGTTGGTAGATCTAAGGACAGTGCAAGCAAAAAAAAAAAAAAAAAAGGGGCGGGGAAGCGGACTTTAGGGGTGCGCGACAGCTGAAAAATATGGGTGACACGTTATTTTTGTTCTCTTCTCTTCTCTTCTCTCTCTTTTTTTTTTGTCTCATGTCCTTAGTAAACAGCATTTTGGAAAAATACAAGCTGCAGACAAGTGGTGAGGTGATCCACCCGTACCCCGACGAACCGTATCCTTTTGTCACTACCATGGAACGCACGACTTTGAAGCACTTCATCGACGCTGAGAGCGAGCGATTCCATGTCCAATGGTACAACAGAAGCGGTGGCAAGAACCTCAAACGCAATGCTTTGTTCGTCGACAAGTTTGGTCCTCATTGCCAGCCCGTCGAACGCACTCCCAGCGACAACTTTGTTATGTATCAAGATCAACTTGGTGCAAAGCGTGGAAGAAAGACCGAGCTCACGATGAACGAGGTAACTTAAACTGGGTTGGCGCGTCTTTTTTTTTTTTTTTTTTTTTTTTTTACTTTTGCTTATTTTGCCGTCCTAGATTTATCTTTGCCATCGATTTGACAAGCCAACCGAAAGTCGTCGTCAAAATGTGCGTCATGAAAATATTCCATGCGAGTGCCAAGCGAAGATCATAGTTCATTGTGGCGAGCGTGAACCTACAAAGGCACGTGTCACGTTCTTCTGGCGGCACACTGGCCACGTTCCTCGAAGCAAGGGTGACATGCTGAGCGCCCCACTTCCACGTCAAGCAAGAATGTCCATTGATTCCTTGGTCGACCAAAGCTTAACGTGGCGTAACGTCAAGGAAGCTCTGCGACGAGATCGAGCGACACTCGAGACAATGCTCTTCGGCGATGAGTCTGACATGGAGGTCTCTGTTGCGTCCCATATTGGCTATCAGGAGATATACTATGCCATGTCAAAGGCAGTCAGACGCAAATCTCGCTTGGATGACGACATGAAGGTCAGCCTCAGCAAGTGGACGGACAAAATCGAGTCTGATGGCAATGGATTCTGCTTTTTGAACGAGGACCTGGACTGTGTTGAACTTGGCGCCTTTTCGTTTGCATTCATGTCTCGCTGGCAATACAATGTATGAACAATTCCTGCAAAAAAAAAAAAAAAAAAAAAAAAAAAACGATGCCATTTTTCACCTTTTTTTTTTTTTTTTTTAGCTCTTGATGAAAAATGGCAAGCATATGGTCTGTATGGATTCTACTCATAAGACCTGTGTTTCTGAGGTGCTTGAGAATGGCCAATTGGTGCAGATGGACGCTTTCCTTTACACGCTAGTGGCCCGCAGTGATGTCACCGGAAAAGGCGCTCCTTTATGCTGGATGATTACCAATTCGCAAGACTATCATCCGATCCTCAGTTGGCTCGTGTGGCTAAAGAGCCTTGACTACCATCCTGCCAGCATCATGATTGACAACAGCAACATCGAGATCAAGGCCATCCGACTTGCATTTGGCGATTCGACACGCATCAATATATGCCAGTGGCACATTTTGCGCAATTGGAGGGCCAAAGTTGTCGAGAAGGTGCATCCCAAGTCAAATGTTGAACGTCCGCGTTCTGACGATGTGGCAGCTCACCGAGAAGAGGCTCTGACAAGACTCACAGCAATGATGCATGCGAATGACGAAGATGAGTATGAATGGGCATACGACGAGCTGCGGCTGTGGATCAGGGAACACCAAGGTCGCTGGGACGCTGGTGAATTGCTGAGCTATTTTGACCGGGAGTACCGCCCAAAGAAGGCTGAGTGGTCCAATGCATTCCGTCAGGTAAGATGAAAAAAAAAAAAAAGGTAGGTGTATGTGCGTATTACCCGTCGTGTTTAATCAATCAAACAATAAACATTATTTCGACTATACGTATTATCATTGCATTGGTTATAATAAGGAGCACCAAAACGTTCACACGAACAACTACGTCGAATCGTGGCACAGAACTCTAAAGCAAGTGTACTTGCCATCATTGCGTAGTGAACGCGTGGATGTCTTAGTTTGGATTCTCATGGAGCAGGTGCTACCTGACGTGATGGATGACCATGTGCGCACATTGCAGCACTTCCAATCGAGAAGGATGACTTTGGCAGAGCGCAGCCGCCTTCGAGCAGTTGAGCGACTTGCAGGTAGAAAAAAAAATAGAAAAAAAAATAGAAAAAAAAAAAAAGACTCACGTCGTTTCGTCTCGTGCAGGGGAGCAAGCATCGGCAATGATCCTTGAGAACAATGCTGACAATGTCATTGTGCAATCTTTCACGGATCCCAATGCAAGATACATCGTGACAATTGTTGATGGCATCATGATGGACTGCGCGTGTCCTGATTTCAGCCGTAGCAGCACAGCCTGCAAGCATATGTTCCTCGTTAACAGCGTCGAGCGACTGGGGTTTCCGACACGCGACGTGATTGAAATCCCAGCTGCTTTGCGAATTCGACCTGCCACTGCCACTGCCACTGCCAATGACCTAACGACGCAACCAAGTTCTTCCAATGACGCCGCCCGCCAGCAACGAGTCACTCCTGAGGTAGAGGCACTGCAAGAATGTTTCGATAGGTAGGACCAGTAACAAAAAAAAAAAAAACCTATTGACTTTATTCCTTAGATTCCACGTGTCATTCGAACGATTTGCAAAGAAAGCTGAGTGTGTGGACCGCCGTCATTATGACCATCGCGCAGTCAGACACATTAACAATGTCTCTACTATGCTCGACCAAGGCTTTTCTACGCTGTCGCAATATGAGGTTGCCAATCGCAACTTGCAAGGACGCCAGCGTCGCTTTTAACTATTTGTCCAATAAAATAAACATGAGATATGATCACACCAACATTGTAATAAGGCTTGCGCACCTTTGCAACCAAGTAAAACACGACGACCACTCACTTCTGTCACCACCCATGAGGAAGATCTGTGCATGCAGAACTTGCAAAAAAAAAAGAAAAGAAAAAAAAAAAGATGGCGGGGAACGACGGCATTAAAAAAAGGGGAGGGTACCAAAAAAGGAAAAATCGTACCCCAAAATTCAAAATTCGCCCTTTCTTTCCTTAATTTTTTTTTTACTTTTTCTTGTCCATCTTCTCGTGCTTCTCCACTTTTTTATTGAATAAACAGCTTACTTTCGGCCAAACTTTTGTTGCAGCATTTCTTGGCCACTCCCCACTCGTGATTACCAGTCGGTCTGTCGATGACCACGTCGTTGCGATGCTTGTTGAGAATCAAGCAGTTCTGAATAGATGTTGCGAAGCTCTTGATCAAGCGCTCGTAGGCGTGGCACAGCTGAGGCATTGTACAAACGTGGTTGGATGCGACCGGTCGTCGACAAGTTGTTTAGCGACGCAATCGTTGCGCGCACACTATGTACAGTACAACAAAAAATGGTCAGTTTGCGTGTTTCAAAAAAAAAGCATACCTTCTCGTGACCTCCAGGATTGGATCTTCTCTTGCCGAACTTGAGGATGCAGATGCCGGTGCTGACGAGGACTGGTGAACAGCTTGTTCAATGGATGACAAGTTGCTAGCGACGGAGATGGGGGTGGTGGGTGCTTGTGACGCCAAGGTGGTGGGTGTGGTGGTGGGCGCTTGTGAGGCCGCGGAGATCACTGGAGGGGCGCGATTGTGCGTGGGGAGGGCGATTTCAGTGATGCGATGTGCAACATGCATGTGTTTGCAGACAGAAAACGTGTTTTGATAATCGAGACACGAACATGCCTCCATTTCGTCGACAAGGGGTGCCAAGCGTATGGTATACCATGTTGTCGGCACGGTGAACGAGCGCACCTTTATCTTGCGCCGATGGAGGTGTCGCGATCGCACCATTTCGCGAGCCGTAATGCCTAAAAAAAATCATGCGAGTACAGTAGGTATTGGAGCGTGCGCAGCTCTTACCTTGCGGGATTTGATGCGACGCATTGATACGTCTCGTGTCGGCCTGGTTCAAGCGTGTTCTTTCCAGGTTGATCGTCACCACGATGGCAGCTCTCTTGAAATCAGGCAAAACACGGTCCCAGAGAACATGCACAAGGCTATCCACACGTGCACCACGCATTTTACCAGTGCAGTAATGGCGCTTAAGGTTCCCGTGGTACGATTCAATGTAGTTATTCGTGTCGACGGAATAATTGGCCTGTAAAAAAAAAGGTGGTCACCGTCTCGTTGATTTCTAAGGGGGGCTACTTACGTTTCTCCACGCGCGAGACCAGTTTTCTCTCTTGTTCTTGTACTCGTCATCAAAGTACAACAAAAGGCCAGCGGCGTTGTACTGGTTGTCATTGTGAATCTGGCGGATCCAATCACCAAAAGCCCTATAGGCGGCGGCATAGGCAGATTCGTCGCTTGCGAGCATCATGGATTTCATGAGCGACATTGCCATGTTGCGTGTGCCCAAGAGCTCGGCATCCGTCACTTGATGATTAGGATGGATTTTCACCTACAAAAAAAAAAAAAGAATTAGCCACGTACCAATCGATTTGGCTTTTTTTTGTGGTAAAACTGACCTTGGCCCATACGTTTTTTCGCCAAGCCTTCAACACGTGCCAATGGCACAGGAAGACTGTCACCTCATGAGGCGGCTCGCCGTACACTTCCCTGATGGCGGCAATTTCGGTGTCAGAATTGTCTATCATGACGCTGGATGGCGCGAATCCGTGATTGTCACGTAACCAAGTGAGCCATGTGATGATGGGCTCCTGTCGCTCGCTGTTGGTGATCATCCAAACCAGCGGAACGCCCTTCTGCGTGACAGGTGACTGGCAGAGAATGGTATATAAGAAACATTTCGCGCCAGTGCGCCGCACACCAGCACGCACGCGCAAGTCGTCATCCCGACAGGTCCCATGGGTGGAATCCATATGGATGAGATCACCGACCTGCCTCAGCGTCTATAAATGTATAAAAAAAAGGCGCATTAGAAAAAAAATAATGTTGCAGGAAAAAAGACACCAGTTTACCTGCAATTGCCAATTGGACACGAAAGCAAAACAAAACATGTTGCTGGCTACGTCATCCATGCGCTTGTAGAGGAAATGCCCATCTTGATTCTCGATCTTGTCACCCCAAAGCTGCAAGCTTTCATCCAATCTTGGAGCGAGCTGCGTGTGCTTCGCAAGGAGTTTGGTGATGGCATAGTGAACATGCTTGTATTTGATCCGAATCGAGTTCGGCAATTCGGGTGTGATTCTGTTTTGCACTGCAGTGATGATTGGATTCATTGCAAAATTGTCCAATCGCAGCGCGTCCTTGACGCTTGCCCAATCCATGTGAACCTCCACAAGTCGGAACAGTTCGCGGCGGAACTGACGTTGCAAAGGCGTGCTAACGAGATTGGCCACGCTGTGGCCAGGATGATGGCTGCTGTCGTACTGCTGGGTTGCGTCATGCTGCTCGTCCGCGTCATTATTGAGATCATCCGATGGCGCGACATCATCATCATCATCCTCCGCACTGTCGCTGCCATTGTCACTGTTGCTGCCATTGTCGCTGTCGTTGTCACTGTGTTGGCGCCGACGACGCACAGATCGCGATGGGGCGTCATCATCTTCCAAAGCACCATGATCCCGACGGAGCCCAGCCGTGGCCGCCAAAGTGATATCGTCGCCAATTGGATGATCATTGTGTCTCCAATGATACTCGATCACCATTTGAGACGGGTCTTGCGGCAAGCACTGAACCGACATGGACGCTCGGCAGAGGCATGCCAAAACTCGCCGAGGCACTGCATAGCGGCGTTGCTGTCCACTGCCGGACAAAGCGATCGGATTGGGCGTTTTACTGCGATGGCACACGTAAATCTGCAGAAAAAAAAAGTGGTCAAACAACCACACACAAGGGGCTGGCATGTAAAAAATTGAGCCACTCTGATGAAATTACCTCGCTGAACATCAAATTTCGACGACGCTGACCATTGACGTCTTCATTTTCCAAGTTTTCAGCTGCGTCGTCGCCACTCTGATGATGGACGTCGTCGCTGTTCTCGTTGTCTTCTGAGCGTTCATTGGTGGGGCTGCTGCCGATGACATCATCGCTATCACTGTCAATGACAATGACTTCGTTGCTACGTGCCTGCTGGCCACCGAGACCACCACGGCCACGATCGCCTCCACGAGCACCACGACCGCGGCCACGACCGCGTCCAACACCAATGTTGCTGGCACCAAGGATCTCTGCAGCATTTGGCATAGGTGAGCCATCATGCTGGAAGCAAAAAAAAAAAAAAGAATGAGTGCGAGCAAATAGTGAGAGTGATGCTTTTATTTTTACCTGGCCATTGAGGGCAAGAAAGACCTTGTTGCGCTTGTAGCCTTTGCCACTCGTCTTGTTTCGGAACAGGCACATGTATTCCCTCTCTTGCTGTTCGCGCCAAGCCTCAAACTCACTGCGCGGCATGGTAAGATGGACTGGGCACTGGCTGTACTCAGGCAGGCGCGAATGGTTGCCATTCGAGTGCAACAACGCAGAAGCGCGCTCGGCTTGTTCATTGGCGCCGGCAAGAGTGTTCGATTCAATAGTAGACATGACAAAAAATATGCTAAGTAAGAAGCAAAAGGAAAGCATGAAGCAAAGGAAAGCTGGTAGCAAAAAAAAAAAAACAAGGAAAGAAAGGCGTCACCCGTTTGCCGCGTTTGCCCCTTTTTTTTGAGGGGCGGAGATTCAGCAGCCAATAGAAGGGTGGCATAGCATAGACTTTATTTTTATGATGTCATTGAGTTGATTCGGATGGACGGTGTCCTCTTTTTTTTTGAAGTCATACCTGCCTGACTGACTACTTGTTGGATCCGCCAAGCGTCGTGCCCACCAAGCCTGAGGACGGCGTCCTTTAACACAAGGAAGGCCATGGAACGTCGTTTTTGTCGTTTGATTCATACACACAGGCCTTGAGGGCAAAAAAAAGAGCAAAAAAAGAAATCCAATTTCGCGATTCTTCAAATTAGGCTCAGGCGCTGGGCATTAAAAAGCAACTTGGCCAGATTTGCCCCTCTTTTTTTGAATATCTTTGATCGCGTGTATCTCCACAATGGCTGGGTCAAATGAGACCAGGGAAAGTGCATCGTGTTCCTCTAACCTTGAAGAAAGTCATCAGCAAAAAAAAGGCATCACCATACTGGCAGCATGCCGTTTGACTACAATATCCCACACCGACTTTGGAGCATTGGGGTTCAATTGATAGCGCTTGGGCAGCCTCCGAGTTAAAAGCCAATGGACAAGCAGACCAGGGAAACACCCAAGGGCACCAAGGCCAACACAATAAACAACCAAGGGCATCCAAAGAATCATGGGTATAAGAAGGGAGAGAAAATCACTAAATTTTTGCAAAGTCCCCAAAAAAAAGTAGAGGTACGGCTAATTGAATTTCACCGATCAACGCGGATGGCATTCTTGATGTTTCGCCACGTCAGACTCTCGTCGACCAAGGTAGCAAGCGCTTCTTTGACGGGCAATGGGAGCGGGGCGCTGATAAGGTCATCCAAGCTGCCCGGAACGTGCCCCTCGTGCCTCCAATAGTACGTCACCGTGGCGTTCAACGGGTCTTGCTCGCTGCAAGAGATCTTGATCTTTGCGGTGCAATTGCAATGGATGTTGCCGTGCCGGACGTTGTCTCGCTTCGACTCCGTGGGAGGGCCGTTTCGATGGCAAAAAAAGGTCTAAACCAATATCTTGTAAGCGTGCGTGTCCTTTTTTTTTACCTCATTCGACAAGCACTGAGGAGCAGGACCACGGCGCTTGGCCCCAACTCGCGTATCGCGTGGTGTTTGGGCACCACACAGAGAATCCACAAAAACCAGCGACTCCTCATCAGAAACGGCTTGGGCATCAGGGATTGGTTCTGCTACAGGGCTGCCGTGGGGGCCAAACTTGCTGAAAAACAACTTGTTTCGCTTCCGGGCAGTTCCAGGAGTGCGATTGGTGAAGTGCACACGAAAACGGTTGTCTTCTGTCTTCAAAAAGATCGACAGATCAGTGCGCGGCATGACTGTGGTGTACGGGTAAGATTGGCCCTCGTACGGGTTGATGACAGGCCCTTCGTCTCTTCATGGATGCGCCCAAGAATGCTTTTAACGAGGGAAGTCATGGAATAATTCTAAAAAAAAGTCGACCATAGCCAAAGTTTAAGCATTATTTCTTCCTTCGTGCTCGTCCACATGCATGTCACTGTCGCAGGCTCTTCCCGCCTTACCTGTGTGTTCTAGATGCACGGTCAAAAAAAAAGGAAAGAGAGGAAGAAAAAACAAAGAAAAAAAAGGCACGCATCGGGCTTAAAAATGGGCGTGGCGGGCAAAAAGGGGACCTTCCAAAAAGGGAAGAAACCTGTACTCCAAAGTCATTTTTTGCCTTACAATTTATTTTCTGCTCGCGCGTGCAGTTCAAATAGCTAACATCCACGACTGTTTTGTAATAGCTGGGAAATACAGTGCTGTACGTTTCTTAATTTTTCAATCTTCCGGTTGCATCTCGCAAAATTTTGTTTCAACTACAGCATTTTAAATTTTTCAAGCGGATGTGTTTATTGATTGGTGCATTTTTAAATTTCGATTTGTAGAACATGATGCCCGCTGTTGTTTCAATGCATACAGTACAACAACGCGCTACAGCGAAAAAAATCGACAAATTTGTTGTTTGAAGACCAAATATTGTGTTTTTGAAAATTTGCCGGCTTGCTGTGCCTCCAGAAAAAAATTTATAGCCTACCTTCACGCCAATAAAAGATGCATCACAATATGCACTACAACCTAGTGCTCAGGACAGTCCCTCCAAGTTTTTTCCGACCCGCAAAATCTAAAAAAACCAAATTTACCCTATTTTGAATTTATCTCGTCATCTGCCTGGCCGATCCCGTCAAAAATAGTTGCATCGCATTCAGCGCTCAATTTACAGCAAAAAAGCTTAAAACCTCAAAGCTCTACGACCACTTTTTAAAAATTCAGGGGTCACACATTTCAACCTCAGAAATGTCCAAAGTCGGTCAATTTCAAACCCCAAGTGATCAATGCATCCCAAACACGTAACTCCGACAATTTTCTATTGGCAGACAAAACAGCAGGTCACCCCAAAATAAGAAAAATGCCCAAAGAGCGACGCATGAACGGCGATCGACTGAGAAAAGTGCCTACTTAGGTGCGATTTTTTTCCAAAAATTTAAGGTTTAACACTTCCAAATGAAGTTGCGTGGATTGCATGGCTTTTTTATTTTTTTATTTTTTTATATTTTAATTTTGCATTTTTTTCTGCGCTGATGAGTGGGCTGCAGGTCGGTGAAATTACCGATGCAAAAAGTTAAAACTCAAGTTAGTGCACTGAAAGTCATCTCATTAGATGCTTTGCGCCCCTATTTGTTAGTAAACTGCAATAAAAATCACAGATTTATTAGACCGTTATCGAGAAAATCACGATCAAAGATTTTGATGAAAAAGTGATTATTCTCTGCGAGTTTTAGCCATCCATCGATGAAACAGGTCTCATTTGATAGATATGTAACAAGTGCTTTCGATACGGTAAAAGCACGGTGTGCTGTCTTATCCGTTGCCGAAAACATCGAAGTTGAATTTTTTTGAAATGTTTGAGCGGCTTTCACAGGCGTGCAAAGATCACGCGTCGGGCAATCCAACATTCTGAAAATGACGACTGATTGTGTCTCTTTCGAATGATGTCAGTTTCATCTTGATCCACGAAATATTTCGAGATTCACTGCTGAATTTGTAAAAATGTCGATATTTTGGATTCATTTGCACAACGACTCAACGGACCACTGGTTTTCGACGCCATGTTGAAAAAAGACGCAACTACGGTAAATGGCCTAAAGCAAAGATTTCGAGAGATAATCCAATCAAGGTTTGTAGATTTTAGTATTGGATTTGTGAAAGTCGTTGAAAATTTGTCAAAAAATCAAAATTGTCGACAACAAGGCTGGCTGGTCTCTGGTTTTTAATGTATTTTAAAAATAAACGCGCGGAAATTAGCAAATGGCACTGCTTTGGCAATAATCCAACCCTGGTTTTTGGCGTTCAGATTGAATTTCCAGTTTTTGTGCATTTGAAGATTGCCTCGACAACGGCCTGATAGAGCTGCTAAAATTGACTTTGGGGTAAAAGTTGTCCCTTTTTTGGAAGGTGCTTCAGACATTTGACCGCCATCCCTTTTTTTCTCTCTCTCTCTTTCTCTTTTTTTTGATTTTCATCTTGCATCTGGAGCGCACTGGTGAAATGAAAAGAGTCTGCGTCAGCGATGTGTGAAAAAGAACGAGTAAAATACTCTTTGCACGTTTTTACGCTTTTCAGCGGCAGCTCTGTCCACACGACGCGTCCAGTGCCACTTTTACACATGCGCTCAAAGGCTCATCGAGTCCATCTTATTCAGAAAATAGAAAGTCGCGCCCAAATACACGCGACTTTTGTTTTTGTGCACTTTTATGTCGCCGTGTGTCTGGCAATGCCGATGGAGGGCTATATTTAGCGCTATGAAAAGGCTCGAACGACATGACAGCGCATGGTGGCCCATGGGCTGCAATATGATAAAAGTGCGTGCAAAAAAAAAGAGCGAGCCGCAAAGCTCGTCATGGAGGTGGGTCATAACCACATGTTCAGTTTTTGGTCAATTGAACAACTGATGACCGGTTGATTTTTGCTGGACATCGCATCCCGCGGGGTGGGGTGAAGCGCACCAATCCGCCTAAATGTAGGGGACACCCTTGTTCCCTGCTTTTTGACAGGATAGATACAGCCTATTATCTAGGACATTTACAGATAAATATAACATGTATTGATGGATTTGAACGACCTCCCATGAAATTGTTTCTCTTCCATCGCCGCTATTCCATTGCTCGAGCATGTTCATGTTTTGATCATCACCTTGCTTACTTTTATTACTGTAAGCTCGGATACAGGGAAGCAAGAGACAGACAGACAAACAAGACAAAATGACAAAAAACGACAAAAGAAAGAAAAAGTGAGAGAAATGAGAGAAAAAGAAAACACTGATTGTATTGTGAGGTTTAAAACCTGCGCTGATGATCACGAAGCTCTGACGCAGATTCTTTTCATTTCACCAGTGCGCTCCAGATGTAAGATGAAAAGCAAAAAAAAGAGAGAGAGAGAGAAAAAAAGGGACGGCGGTCAAATGTCTGAGGCACCTTCCAAAAAAGGACAACTTTTACGCCAAAGTCAATTTTAGCAAGATCAGGTCCATTCAATTGTCCAATGCACAGCTTCAAGACGCATTAGCAAGCCGTATAGTATCACCAACATCCCTTTTACCGCTTGACACAATGATTTTGACGGCATACTGTACAAGGTTGGTGCCAGTGAATATAACAAGAAGCAGCTTCAGCGAATGTCAGGTGCATCACACGTCTACAAATCAATTGATGAAAGTGCTGGCTGTGGTTCGTACGCAGTCAAATCGTTGGAAAGTACAGCCTTACTCATGGTACGTGGGAAAACAAGCTTTTAAATTATAATGTTTATCCATTTTTTTGTAAATTTTGTAGAGTTTGGAACTCAAAGTCGATCCGAAGGTCATGCTTCTCCACAACTACGACGTTGACAATGGTTGGGTGAATGGCAATCGACCAAGCTTGTCTGCAAGCGTGAAAAAAAAATCAGTCAACATCTCAGCAAAAGTGCCCGAGAAAATGCACAAAAGCACGATTTTCATCCGTTTTCGATTTTTGCACACAAGTAAAGCGTTTGATCTGTCCATGTTTCGATCTCAGTAGACAGAAACTGGCGCGTCTGCTATCATTTCAATGCCTGAAGCATCGCGCTATAATACACTGCATAAAAATGCACACATTCACGTTTTAAACACTAAAAAGCGTGTTTTATTTCAGACTTTGCCGGCCTGCTGTGCCTCCAGAAATTTTTTTACAGCCTACTTGCCCGCCAATGAAACCTGCATCACGGCGTAAACTATAGCTCAGTGTTCAAGGCGAACCCGCCCGATTTTTTTGGACTCGAAAATGCCAAAAGAAACTCCAATTTATACTATTTTGCATTCATCCGTTCATCTGCATGATCGACCCCGCTCAAAAATACCTGCATCGGATTGTACTTGTATAAATTCTACAACTTTTTTTTTTTTGACTTAGACCCACTTTCCGATCCGCATTTTCCACCCGAGTTCAATGGTGATAACCGCGATCCCCGGATTTATAGTCGCGTTTGCGTGAAAAATCGCCTTAAAGTTGAAGATTTTACAGCCAAAATAAGGTTCACCGCCATCGGTGCCGCGCTTTTGAGTTTTGGAGAGACCTTGGCTCAGAGCATTTGTAGGGAAAAGAATTTGCAGTTACTTTGGCTAATGCAACCTGCACCTTGCCCCGCGAAAATTTCGAGAAAAACGCGCTCGAAAAGTGCCTTTTCCGGCATTCTGATTGGCTCATTCCTTTTGCCGCGTTTTCCGCCTGCACGTTTGAATTTGAGCGCGTCATCGATTAAGGAGATGTGTAGAGAATCCAATTCTGAGCAATTTTGTCCGCCACATCTTCCCCGGTTGTCTTTTGATTTTCAGAGCTATCCGCTGTTGAAACTTTTGCAAATTGGATTTTCTGATTGGTGCAAAGAAAAATCGCGGCCCCATTGGGCGGGCTGGGTGGTGTGGGGGAGGGCGGTGTGTGTGTGGGGGGGCAGGGTGAGGGGGTGGTAAGGGGGTGGTGGGTGTGGGTGGGCAGGGTGAGGGGGTGGTAAAGGGGTGGTGAGTGTGGGGGGTGAGTGTGGGTGGGCAGGGTGAGGGGGTGGTAAGGGGGTGGTGAGTGTGGGGGTGAGTGTGGGTGGGCAGGGTATAGGCCAATATGAAAAATGATGCAACATGATGCGTGGGTGGGCTGGAAGTGGGCCAATGTTTTAAAAAAAAAAAAAAAAGACGCAACAATGTGACGCGTGGGTGGGTGTGGGTGTGGGCGAACATGTAAAAAAAAAAAAAAAAAAAAAAAAAAAGACGCGTGCACTTTGAATTTGAGCACTTCAAGGGCCTATGTAGAGAATCCGATTCTGAGCTGCTTTGTCCGCGCGGTCGAACTTTTGTTCGTGTCTCCTTGCCCAAGTCACGACAAAAATTGCGCGACACACGTGTTTTTCACAATTTGCCAGCAGCGCCACGTGCCACACACCGGGGCAGCTACCGTATGCGTATAATAACACGAGGCTTACGACGCGTATTTAAATGCCTCGGCAGGCACCTGTACTTTTTTTTTTTACTTCACTTTTTTTTTATGCGCAAGCAACCTCCAAGAGCATCCACGTCCCTGGCAAATCAGCGAGCACGCCGTCGCAGACAAAGGTCTCCATCGCCCCCACAATCATCGAGCGCTACGCAAGGCCGACGAGTGAGTCGCCGGCTAGCAAATCAACAGGAACGACGGCGATCTCCATCACCAACACCAAGCATCAACCAGCAAAGAAGAAGCCGCAGGCTGGCAATTCAACAGGTACCGGTACGAAGCAAAACAGCAAAAAATTATTGGTTTCTGATCCTCAACAACTCTTTTTTTAAAAAAAAGATTCCATCAAGCAG
>JAIWZP010000107.1:0-18500 GCA_025201375.1 Gongronella butleri
TCGTCTTTATAAATGGCAATGTCGCCGTGGCGATTGACCGTGGCTATGCGTCCGGGGCTGCTTGCAACATTGATGATACCATTGGCCGTCGGGCCGAGTGGATGCGTACGAATTGTCTTGCGCAACGACATGGGTTGCATGAAATCAGGCTGTTCCGCGTGTTCGCGGCAGACGTGTTGCTGGTGTTTTTTGCTTTTGAGGTATTGATCTGTGCGCGCCTGGCACGCGTATCCATAATTGTTGTATGACGAATGGCGGCGCGTGCGTGCCATGCGCGTTGCATGCGTTGATGGCGCGGTCACGTGGCTCTCCATGGTGACGCGTCGTGTGCCTGATGCACGCGTTTCCTGCTCCGAATCCGGCGTTAAATCGTGTTCGTGTGATATTGCGTGGTGATGCGGATGCTTGGACTCCTTTTTTGACGACGACGACGACCGTGTCAATCCAAAGAGGCTGATGGACGACAATCGACGGGTCATTGAAGATGGTGATGAGGTCGACGATGACGATGAACGTGAAATCATGTTTGTCGTGGCGTGTCGCTCAGAACGCTGCGAGCGCCAAGTGAATTGGTATACGGATCGGTGGGTAAAGGGGGCAACGAGCAGTTGAAGCTCGCCATTGTACGATTGGCTGGGAATGCTGCAAGCAGGGATGTCAAACGCCGGGTATGTGTGGTCCTCGTAAATATGTTGAATCTCGCCAAACCCATCGACTGACAGCGTGATCAGGTGATCGCCAGAGATGTGCACAGCATGAGGCTGATTATTAAGCGCCTAATTCGAAAGAGAAGCGTTAAATGACGCGGCGAATTTTTCGTATTTCTTTTTTTTCTTTTTCCTTTGCGCACCTTGTGCGACAATCGCACGCCCTTGCGCCAATTCCAAACAAAGACAGCCGACGGCTTCCTTCCAGACAGAGCAAAGTAGTCGCAAGTCAGGGCGACGTCATCGGGTATAAACCAAGAGTGTGCGCCGCCTTTGAGGACTTGGATTGGCTCCAATGGGTTTTTGGACGCGACGTCGTAAAACATGCATTTCCTAAAATGGGTGGACGGCGCCAAAAAATTGGTGTGTTTGGGTGAATTGGGGATTCTTTTTGCTTTGCCAGTCCTTACGAGCCGCGGCACGCTACCACCACCGTGTGGATCTCTGGGAGTAGATCAATGCATTCTACCTGCCTCTGTCCGCAGAATTTCCACGTCAAATTGAGCACAAAGCCTTGCTCGACGTCATACTTGTACAATTGCACCACATTGTCCTGCAAGCAAAAGAAAATGAGCAATCGAGGCGCTAAACAAAAGGGGTAAATCTTGCCTCTGATAGGGTTAGGAGCAGCTGGTCGCGAAGCTTGACTGATAAGAGCCGACTGGTGGGAACATTGATGAGTTTGACGCGCTGCACGGCGCCCATCTTCCAATTGAGCTTGCTCTGCAGACGGCAGTAGCGCGCTGGCCATGATAAAGCGTCATCGTCACCAAAATTCTTTAAATCTTCGTGTTGTGATGTAATTGCACCACACGGTCGCTTCCACAGATACGCATCCTGTGCAAGGCTTCGCCAAAGCCGACATGTCTAAAAAAAAAAAAAAAAAAAAAAAAAAAAAAAGTCAACCGTTGGTAATGCGACGTTGTCAAGCAACTTTACAAGCTGAGCTTGAACCAAGTTCTCAAAGTCGAGTTGTGACAAAATACAAAGAGCAATTTCGTCGGGTAGACGCAAGACGCGCCCCTGTTGTTCAAGCGAGGGCGACGAAGGGGCTACAGTCTTTGTGGGTGGCGTGTCACCAGAGCTGTCGCTGTTTGTTTGAGTTCTAAGCAGAACGGAATCAGAAACAACTGCGGACAATTTGGTTTTCAACGCAGAAACGGGGCGTGCACCGTCTGGACGTACCTTTTCAAAGGCGGCACTGAAAGCAGTGAGAGTTTGCGCAGCGGTTTTACAAGAGTGCGCATACAAAACAATAAAAAAGGAGAGGGTGAAAGTTAAAAAGCGAAAAGAAAGAACAAGAAAGACAAGAAAACAACCCAAGGTCGTCCCTTTTTTTTCATTGCGTGAGAGTGCCAAGTGCCCCATCTCGAATTGGGTAGTCTTGTCACACACAATGTGCATGCGAGTGACAATCGAGTGGCACGAAGCGCTTTCCAGTGCCAATTATTGCTTGGTTGTCTTTGCGCCTCACGTGTCACATACCCTTTCATTTCGTTCATGCTGGCACAGCGATCTCATACAAGGCGCGACGCACGCTCGTTACACCGCGACCTTCATTTGGCGTTTTTTTTTTTTTTTTTTTTTTTTTTTTTTTTTTTTTTTTTTTTTTTTTTTTTTTTACATTTTTTTTTTATTCCAAAATTAAAAGAGATAATCTACTGCAACAGGCTGAAGATGGAGTTGTTCTTGTACGAGTGGCTTCTGTTATCTCAATTTCAAAATGTTGGCGACCGGGCAGGATGCCTTACTACGTGGACGTCGAATTTGAGCATTCCTGCAGCCTTTTCT
Organism: Gongronella butleri; assembly: GCA_025201375.1. Taxonomy (NCBI): domain Eukaryota; kingdom Fungi; phylum Mucoromycota; class Mucoromycetes; order Mucorales; family Cunninghamellaceae; genus Gongronella; species Gongronella butleri. Next base: position 2,499 of record JAIWZP010000107.1, read on the forward strand.
TCAAGTCAGCAATCTCATCCTGCAGATTGTTGATTTGCTCTTGCACCAGACGATCCAATCCCTAAAATATTGAAAGAATGAGATTTGCAAAAAAAAAAAAAAGGCAATGGCCAAAGGGATGCGTCTTACACTGCCGTCAGTATCACAGGCGAGACCCTCGCACACATCGTCGACATTTTTGCTGCTTTCTCTGCCCTTGTACTTGCTCTTGTGTGTATGAGCCTTGCTACCATTCAAGGCGGTACATTCAACAACAAGTGCCGCAACGAGCAGGTTTGCTAACCAAAAACTAACACGCATGATATTAGAGACAATGAATAAGAAGAAAAAGAAGCTCAAATCAATGAAAAAGAAGAAAAAGAAGCTCAAATCCACTTGAAGGGTGTGCAAGGGCATTGGCCATCCTTTTTTGATTTGTTTTTTTGGCATTCCTACGAATCTATTGCGATCTCAACGGTCCTGACACTGCCCTTTCCCAGCGATTATGGTGACAACCACCCCGAAAATCGGCTTTCCAATAACGCGCGCCGTTCGTTAAAATAGGGGACCACGCGGACAGAAAAGAAAATGGCTCTTAAAATCAGATTATTGTCCGATCTGGACTCGATGTACGCGTTAACTTGTGCGCTTGGTGCCCTCAGTGTGCTCAACTAGCTCCTGCTCTCTGAGAACACTACATCGGATGCACGGACGTCTTGTTTGTTATTCACCAAACCCAAGAGAAATGATAGTAAAAGAAACAAACACGCAATGAGGTATCTAACCAACTCTGTATTTCCCGTGTTAGGAGAAAATCGCTGTGCTCTTGTCAGCCCTAACTTCTACGGCACAATATCCAAAAAAAAAAAAAAAAAAAAAAAAAGCCGACAAGGCGGTGTCCAAAAGTCTAGTCTACATCGATCGCCAGCGGTGCAAATGATACACGAGACGCGCTACCACCTGATTTTGATCATTGGGCCCAACCAAGATATCGCGGCGCGCCATTTCAAACCTGTATCAGATTGGATTGGAGCCATTTTGTCTCACTGCGCGATTTTCGCTTGTTAAATTTAATTCCAAAGGCCACCAGCCGCGACGCGTCATGGTAACACAGGAAAAGAGTAGCAATCTCGATCAGTGCAGTAAAACCAAAAGTGATTTGAGCACTGGCGGGCGCGAAAAAAAGGCAAAAAGACCTTTTTTTTTTTTCTTTTAACGGTTTTAAATGAGTTTAGGTGCCATGCTGCAAGGGGCAAAATCGAAGTGCCAAGCGAGCACGTGCGAGCGACAAAGTTTCAAGCTGATCGGATAGCTGTTTGCAAGGAACAAGCGATTTCTTCTGGAAATTACTCTCGTGCAAGAAAAATTTCCACCAGTATATGTTTGCCCCTGAAAACAAGACCAAGTAAAATAACGAGTACACCGATGCTGAAGTGTGTCTAAAGAACATAGACAATGCCACTTTCCAAAATGACAAATCATAAACGCGTCGCGGACACTGGAACGGGTTAATGTCCCGATATTTTTTGCACATGCACTAGCTGTTCGCCGAAAAACAAAAACAAATGAACATCATCTGTTTCAAATGTGGACTATTTGAACATGTTTGCCTTGAGGAGCCTCAGAAGGTGTAAATGAGCAATGATCCCGGTCCAGAAATCTACCCAAATTGCACACAAGATCAATGAATTGCATGAGAAAACAAAGAACCAAGCAAAAAAGATAGTGACCCATCTGATCTTTACTGTAATAAACAATCGTATTCTTTTACTTTTCATTGCGATCTACAGTAAGAACCTGAAATACTCGTTACTCAAAATGCTGACCCAAACCCTTTGGAAAACTGCGATTCTTATCATAAACATTGATTTGGCGTGGTATTGAGTGACCACAGCCCCTTGAAACCCTCTCTCTCAGCAATGATATGCATGTGACCCCCCTCCTTCTTGGAAACAAGTTTAAAATTCTGGGTCCATTGAATTGTTGACGAAAAAATCGCCATTTCTTATTACAGTTTCCATCTTGACACGTTTAATTCTATTTGATCAGACTAAAACTTGCAAAGAAGGTAGAAAGAGACACGATTAGGCGACGTTTTTACATGCCCGGCAAAGTCGATGCACAGCCTTTGTACACTGAAAACGGATAATCAAATATTTTGGTCCCAATTTTCTTGGCGTCAGACAGGACATATGATATGTATCACGACATGCTGCTGTGACAAATAATGGTGGACATTTCTTTTCTCTGTCAAAAGAAACCAGTTTTATTCTTTGCCAATATTATCATATGCTGTGCACCAAAGCCGATTGATCAAGTTTCTAAAGCTACCATTTGCTCAAAAATGACTTGAATGATGACTCCCATTTTTTTGCATTATCGGTGTGTACAGTAGAAGAACTCATTGATTGGCACTGGCCCCGAAGCGCTTAATTGTCTTTTGAAATTTGTCGTCGCATAAACCTAACAAGACTCACGGGGGGCCTGGCCTACAAAGTCCTCTTGAAAGGACACGTCGACGGGCTCCACCACGGACTCCATCGACAGGGGATCAAAGATTGAATAGTAGTAGCCAACCATAGTGATGATTTAATTTGGAATATAGAGGGAAATAATAAACTGAGAGAGATCAATGGCCAAGGGAGAGAGACTTGAGTGCCAGAGCAAGAGAGATGTCGCTGTTGGAAGAAAAGCGAGGCAATGGGTGCGAGTTGGAGTCATATTTATACTTTTTTCCTTCCAACATCGACCAAACGAGATTAACAGGCGCACGGTAAAGACAAGAATGGATTAACAGGCGCACGGTAAAGACAAAAACGGATTAACAGATGAGAAAATGCAAGTACGAAAATGGCAGGGCACAGGTTGACAGAATTGGCAAAGCAGTGAAGACAAATTGGGCAGAGTAGATGGGAAAAAGGGCGTTTTGTTGACAACTGACAAGAATGTCACACAGGCTTTCGACAAAAAGGGACGTGCACGCGATTGCGCGTAAACAAAGGAGAGACGCAATCGCTAAACGTACAATGGATAAGGTGTGCACGTGGCGCAGGATGAGGGTATTCACGGCTATCTTAACTTGTAGCCGTGTTTGGGTAAAGCGGGTATCTATGGCTGGCAAGTGGGCAGGTTGCCTTGTTTTCTGCGCATCATGCAATAATAATAGTCTTCATATCCTTTTTGATTTTGATTCTTTTAAGTCTTTTTTTTTCTTTTTTTTTAAATAAAAGCGCGTCTAAAGCGTGTCAAAGCGCGTCCATCGCCGCGCTACACGCATCGCTGGCCTCGCTGACGCGTTGATCTACGAGAACCAAGGCTGGCTCGCGACACTGATGCAACTTTCATTGGCGGGCAAACGGATTGTAAAAAAAATTCTGGAGGCACAGCAAGCCGGCAAAGTCTGAAAAACACGCAGTATTATTGTTGTTTTTCAAAAGCAAATATGTACTGTAATTTTTAATGCAGTGTAGCATGTGATATTACTGCGCCCAGCATTGAAGTTACACCGTGCGTTAGGTTCTGTCCATTGTAATTAGAGATCAGACGCGTTATTTGTAGTAGTAGTGTACTGTAAAATCGCAAAATCATGAAAAAAGTGTCCTTTTGTATACTTACTACTCAGGCGCTTATTTGCTGCATTTTTTTTTGAAAGGTATGATATCAGCATACATCATGTAGCTTTACGTATCGTATACAGTAGATGATATGATATGTGGCGGTGAGCAAGATGGCAACAACACATATGCTTTCAAAACATTATTGTGCAGTACAAACAAGCGTGTGCGACAATTACAAGTCAATCAACCTTAAAACAAAACGGCATGTCAATCAAATGGGGTGTTTACACTTTTACAGTATTAATGCTGCCGAACGGTTCACTTTATGTTGGATAGATAAGAGAGTAGATACGGTATATTTTATTGATTTTGATTGATTGTTGACCCAATTCGTAATCACTGAGATGACGACTTGCCATAAACCTGTAAAAAAAAAAGAGCGTTGGTGATGATGCCATTGATCTGCGATCTTTGCATTGCGTGACTTACGCTCTCATCATAATCAGGCGCCTCGGTTTGGATCCATTCAGGCCCACTATATGTATAGGAAGCTAGAATCTTGAGTTGTACGTCAGCAAAAGTGTTATCTTTGTCATTGAGGCCGTGCACGGCAATGGCAATGTGATTTTTTCCATTGGTGTTGAGGATGCCGGGAGGCACAGGGAAATCAAATTGAGGACCTAAAAAACATGCAATGGAAAGAGTGTCAGGTTCTTTCGAGTCAAAATACTGTAAAAAAAAGACGTGTAATACCGAGATCAGGAATGAGCTTGCCATAGTTCCATCTGTATCCGTTTGAAAAAAAAAATCAGTCAGCCAACGTCAGAAAAAAATGCACAAAAACATGATTTTCATGTTTTTGAGTCTTACCCATTGATGTAAAACTCTGCACGATAGTGTTTGTTTTGATCCGGCTTGGCAAAAGACACCGCGACCGGGTTGTCGGTGCCCTTGGGGAAGTTGAGCGTGAAATCGGTGAAATACCAAGCAACACCAGCGGCGCCAAAGCTAAAATACGAGTCGTGAGTCGCTCATTCGTTTTTTTTTTTTTTTTTTTTTTTTTGTGTGCATATGACATACTTGTGCGGCAAAGACACGCCTGTGGTGAAATTGTTGGCTGATGTTGCTGGGAAGCCATTCAAATGCCATCCCTTGCGCTCGCCGAATTTTCCGCCGGTGTTAAAGGTACCACGATGCGGGTCAACGATGTTTTCGCCACCGAGATTGCCTTGAATTTTCCATGTGATTGCTGGCCCCACGCTGTCATTGGACGTCGTCAGAAGCTGCGCCGCGTACAGGCCGCGGTATGCCTTGTATTGCTCGTGTGGTTCATCTTCATCTGAACCCATTCCATCCACAAGGATAGAAATCACGTTGGATCCCTTGCTTACGGTATTTTCTGGGAGATCAAGCACGTCAGCCTTGGCCTTGCCTGTCGAATTGAACGCGCCAAGGTATGCGCCATTGAGCCACGCCGCGTAAACAGAGTTGTCGCCGCCTTGCACCGTGATGTTGAGCTGCTTCTCGTTGCCAGTGCCACTAAAGTGGCCACGATACCAGACATGGCCCACGTGGAATTGATAGTCATCTGAATAAAGCACAGGCTGACCATCGGGAGGCGCAAGCGTGTAATTGGTGGTGGTCCGATTCGCCACGGTCCAATCGCTGTCATCAAACGCAGCTTGCTTCTCGGGAGCTTCATAGCCCACAGTCCATCCAGTCAGCTTGGGAACGGACGCAGTGGGAGGGCCTTTCAATTGCGCTTTCAGCGAGCCATAATTGGTTGTAGTCGTGTCAATTTGTTCGCCATTCCACGCCACGTTTTTGAAGCTTTTTGAGGCAAAGACTTCCACAGTGGACGTATCGTTTGTGTCCCCACGGAGCCACAGTGTGTTACCGGACGTTGCAGACTCACCACGCACCAGATACTAGAAAAAAGGGGTCAATTGAAAATGTTCAATAAAAAAAAAGGCGAAACATACGCTGCCATACACAAACGCAGGTCCGTGTCGCGTGTCCAATCTCCAAAGCGAATAGGCCGTCGGCTTGTCCGCAACCAAAATGGTCAATGGCACGGATGCTCCGGTGATTTTAATAGGAAGCAAGCCTGAAAATCAAAATAATGCGATTAGTGCAAACACTCTCGCCTTGATTTTACGAAATTATACCGTCAATAGCGAAATTAAGACGCAATTGGGAGCCATTAAGGGTGGTCTTGCCCTTGTTAGCCGAGGAGCCGAGGAATTGCACAGCTGGCGTGCCTGACACTTGCAAAACAATCTCACCGTCCTCGCCAGAGATACCATGGAGTAGCAAATAGTCAGTGCCATCAATATTACCCCACGTAAGGATGTCGGCCGTCGAATACACCAGATGTTGGTCAAGAAACGCGAGATTTCCGGGCAAAATCTTGGAATCGCGACCATTGAGTCGCACCAACGTGCCATCTTCTTGCGGCACCGTCACATTTCCAATTATGACCGAGAAAGACGTGTCAGCCATGCTGGCAATATCCGTGTGGCGCAAAATGTGGAATTCAGCCGCAGTCTCGGGATTGATGCGCACATCATTGCGCACGTCGCTGCTGGACACGGTGCCCGTTGCCATGTCGGTCTGCAAAAAGTCGCTCGCCGTCTGCAAAAACAGTCCAAGCAGCTTCTTTTCGTACGTTCGATCGCCCACCTGACGTGATTCCGTGATTGGCGCGCCATAATCGTAACTGGTAGCGGCAAAATGCTGTGTTGGATACAATTGGCTATTTTTCTTTTTTTTTTTTTCCTTTTGCTCACCTCGTGTAATCTTGTGGGAAGCGCAAATTACCCCAATTGGTGCCACCAAAGGTCATGTACGTGCTTTGCATAGTCGCGCCATAGGCCAAGGTCCAGCGGTCGTAGAGACGCTCATAATTCTCATTGGCGTGCAGGCGACAGAGTGCTTCGCCATTGCCGCCCCACGAATCAAACGAGCCTCCGCCAAATTCTGGGAAAAAAAGTGGCACTCCTTCCATGTATTGCTTAAATGACGTGTAAGGTGTTGAATACGGCTGCTTCCAATCGGTGTAATTGATGGGACAACCTTTCCAGCCAATGGCATACACATCATAGCCCACCAGATCAGGCGCGCCAACACCAGAAACCCACGGATTTTCCACGTCATTGGGGTAATTGTGGTACAATGGCACGTAAATCCCGGCATCCTTGTACGTCTTTTCCAAGAGCGCCATATACTCGCGATCCGTGTCAGCGTCGCCCGTAAATTCATTGTCCACTTGCACCGCAATCACTGGGCCTTTGGGATATTGATATTTTTCGAGAAGTTCGGCCATCTTGCTTATGTACGGCATCCATGCATCCGTCCATCCAGCGTCTGCAGTACGGCTTCTTGCCTTTAAAGTCTTGGTCCACAAGGCAAATCCACCACCTGTCGTTTCCGCATTGCTGCAGCACGAGAAAAATGAAATTTGAGCTTTTTCATGGCTTCAAACCAGGAATCACTTACATGTACGGGCCCGGACGCGCTGCCACATAGATGCCAGTCTTTTGCGCCAGCTTTAAAAAGTACTCAATGCCACGGATGCCAGTGAGATCAACTGCAATGAGCGAAAAGAAAAAGCGAAAAAATGAAGAAAAGAGTGAGTAGGGACGTGTCGCGTGACCACCCTTCACGCAGACTTTTTACCTGTTTGATCATTCCAGCAATGGAAACCCCAGTGAAAATAAGATTGCACCACATTGAAGCCATTGGCCTTGACTATTCCAAACAAAGCGCCATTTAGCACCCCTTTTCCTCTCTTTTTTTTTATTTCTATACTCACACTTTTCAAAGATGTCTTGCCAAAGATTCATGCTTGGCAGGCGGAACGGATGCATTTCGCCACCCCAAAATACGACGCGCCTGCCATCAATCTTGAGCGAATAATTGTCCCAGGTGATGGGGCCTGTGGAATTGGAGTTGGGGTCTATGTACGATTGCCATATGGTTTGATACGGTGAGAACGCGCATTGGCCATCTAAACGATGTGCTTGAGAAAGAGCAGCATCAGTTTTTTTTTTATTTTCTTACGGGCACGAGGACTCATCAACCGGGAGTTCAACGGGACAGCTTGCGCAATGGAATCTCCACACGCCAGAATGACCAATCCAAGAGCAATTGCTTTGGTTAACAAGGTCATTGACAAAAGAGAAAGGAATGGTGTCCTCATGCAAGGAGATGCTGGAGTCTGCAGCATTTTTATACGCCAGACCCCGCTCACGCAGGAGGTTTTCGTTCAATCACAATTGAGCCAGAAATCATTTTAGGCAATGGCGACTTTTTAAGCGACTGCATGGCGGCACAAGCCCGGGTTGCATAATACGATGCACTCCGAGGATGTTTTCTTTTGATTTGCAACAATGGTGCCTTCGGGACGCCCGTGGGGTAAATCCAGGATTATATATTCAAAGCAAAGAAAAGCAGCGACCAATGGTGCGCTGGCGGAAGCCAAATGGCCTAGATTCACAGGGCGGCGCTCCTTGCGCCCTGATTACTCCTGAATTCAGGAGAAATAGAAAAAGAATCGTTCGCATTCATCATGGAAAACCAAAACGGTGGCACAATCCGTTAATAATTCATCCATTTAACGATGAGAGACCGCGTTGCTTCACTTTGGGTGGCCGATCCGCCGGTGGTTTTCAGACTTTGGGGCCATCATTTTTTTTTTCCAATCTCAGGATTTATGCCCAAATAAGGTACGCGTGCATCTCTGTGCCACTGCGCTGGCTTTTTTTTCTCAATGCACCTGGAGCAAGCTACGTGTGGTCAGAATGAATCGATGGTCGTTGGATGATCTGAGAAAAATTGTATCGTAATCTTTTTTTTCAAAAATGTTGCACGAATCAATTTAACTGGTTCATATTTTCCGTCATTTCAGAAAAACGCGTTCACGGCTCGGCGCCAAGTGGACATGTGTCATCTCAGGCTTCGTCCAGCAGGCCCAACTTCCATTGATGACGCGACAAGCTGTCCAATTGCTTGCATTGAAAGTTAAAATAAAAAAATGCACAGGGTGCTGCTAAAAGAGGACCCCAATGCTCAATTCACCAGTCAATTTACCATGAAAAGCGCCAGCCCACTTTTAGCGGCCGTCTTTGTTGCCAAACACCCATGATCTTATGGTTTCGCAGCACAACGACCAGCAAAACGCGTATTTTTTCGCCCGTCAAGGCCGGTGGAGCCGGTGGAGTTGGGTTAATTGCACTTGAATTGATCGGTACAGCAAGAAACTGACGCAAGCTTGGCAAGTGATTGGGCAATCCGTTCAGGACCACGATAAACCGGCGCCATTTTTCTTCCTTTTTTTTTTTTTTTTTTTTTTGCTACCTTCTTCTTGTGTTGTCGCTACTGTGAAGGATCTAACATGGGATTCGTATCAGACCAGCAAACCAGGCGATCCTTTGCAGTGCACGCATGCTGATATAATAGAAATTTTACTCCTGAATTGACAAAATCTGCATTTTACCCACTTTGGCTGTTTAATGCGCGTGTGTCACGTGACCCCAGTACATCTTTTGGTGCCAATTGGTTGTGGACCAGATTGCTCTGCAAGTTCAAATTTTGTTTTTGAAATATTGTGATACAACTGCATTCATTTGTTGAATTTCATAGAGATTGGAGCAAGTGAACTTTTTTCGCGAAAACGTGGGTCACCCATCCAAACGTCATTGACAAAAAGTCAGGAGCCGAGGTGCAACTTTTTTTCTCGCCTCCTCGACAATGAATTGAACACTGCCAAAAGAAAACCGCCTCAAAATTTGTTGTGCGCGCCGCCAGCCTGCCGCAGCTCCGTCTTTTGCTCGCTTGTTTCCCGCTTTTTCCCCCTTCGACGCGCCTTGGCGCTCTCAGAAGCAATTGGCACAAGTAATAGCGCAAATGATGAAAAAGAGGAACAACAGGGCGTTAATTGGCCATTCTCTACATGGTTATGATCTACCCGGCCTTGCTATTTTGTGCTTTCTTGCCGTTTTTTTTCCCCTGCATCGCGCCTCGCTGACCTGAGAGCACGACATCTACGCAACTATCTGCAATTGCACAAACGTAAACGCAAAACTCGGACATCACTCTGCCAATAACCGTGCCAGTCAATAAAAAGTGCCATTTTTTATCTTGGTGCTGTTTTTTTTTTTTTTTTTTTTTTTTTTTTTTTTTTTTTTTTTTTTTTTTTTTTTGCGCTGTTCGGTAGAACACCTTGTGAGTGCAAGTGATCATGAGCGAGCCAAAGCAACTTGGGTGTACAAACCTAGGCAAGGCGCACCGCAAACGTGGCGTACTCAGGCATCTTTTTCGTTTTTTTTGTGTTTTTGCTTGCCTGTATCACGCCAGAGGATGCTGCACTCAATGTCACTCATACGACACGCGCAGCGTATCATATTTTAGAGATAACATGGGCCAAATCAGGGCACCGAAACGTCGCACCAGGGCATAAGACCGTAGAGCCAAAAAAGTAGATTGTGTCAGGTATACAAGCAATTGAAATAGTGCACGGTGCTTTCTCGTGCACAACCGAGACGCGATGATCATGTGGACGCTGCCTTGCCCCCTGATCCTGGCCATTTTTCGTTTTTAATGAGATTTCTTCGGTTTTTATATCATTTTTACCATTTTGTCCCTTTTCTCCTGAGAGCCATCATAGCGCTATCCAGCTACCGGTACATATTTTTTGAACTTGTGAACTTTTCACAACAATCTTAAATTACCCGCATGACGGGCCACAATGCCAGCCATCTCTAGTCCTAAGTTCTCAAAAGACGCGTTTTGTCATTCATCATGGTGATCACAGATCTCGTCGTCTTTGACAATAGATTGTGATTGAGGAGCCAACATTGTAGGATGTATCTAAGTGGTTGTAGCCAAATATGATGGTGCATGGCATGAAAAATTGATTTCAAGAATCAATGAGAGAGAAAAATCCTCCCATTTAAACTTTTAAAGGTTCTCCACGTGCCCTGAACCCGCACAAACGAAGTTTCAACCTGCGCAAGATCGCTTACGACATCGCGGCTCTCGCTGCCAATCCCTAATCAGGTACAAATGGACGCGCGCGTGAAAAAAAGGGCACCATTCATCATTTAGTTATGAACATGTCAGAATCCACAAATACACGTGATTTTCTTGCCAAATTGTTCCTTGCCAAAAACGAGTTGTATTATTCAAGGATGTAAATTCTTTGAGAAATGGCAAAAAGGTCCAAAACAAACGTTTAAGCGCAATGAGCTCGACAAGGTACTATACAATGCTTATTAAAATACTTCACACCAACCAATTGGTATCATGACGGCTCCAGGGGTGGGGTGGTGGCGGATACAATCATTTTCGACAAACATGAACGCGGTTGACGCCATTTTCAGGTATTAGAGCGCGTTGACGCCAATTGGATGAAAACGAGGTCATTGAGATTGTCATCCATGCGCTGCGGCAATGGCGACCGCTTTTCCCATTCCGAGCGTCTGTCGTCCCGATCGCTTGGCCAGAGCACATTTGCCAACAGATTCGATTTTATGCGCCAATTTACGCGCTGGATCCATCTTTTTTTTTTTTTTTTGGCCTGCATTCACGTGCAATCGCGCATCCTGGGGGTCAAAGTGCAGATCCTTGCTTACAATGGATCTTGGGAGACATGAATAGCGCGTCCTGGCTAAAGCGTCACGCTTCTTGATGGCATGTCCTCTCGATCGTGTATCCATTTGGCATGCTTCTTGTCCAACAGTTATCTTTACATCTTGTCGCGCACAATTGCTTCCATCTTGCCGTGCAGACTACCACGCCGTCTCGCACACCGCCCGAGCTTCTTGTTGCTGTTCAATTGTTTGTATTAGAAGTTAAAATAAAAAAATAGTGCACAGAGCGCCGTAAAAAAAGAAATCCAATGCTTAATTCACCGCGCAATTCACAATAAAGACGTCACCCCACCCTCAGCGACCATCCCTGCCAAACACCCGTGATCTTATGATTTCGCAGGACAACGATCAGTAAAAAGCGTGTTCTTCGCCCATCAAGGCCGGTGGCGTTGAATTTATTGCATTTGAATGGACCGGTGCAACAAGAAACTAAGACAAGTTTGGCAGTTGATTGGGCCATCTGTAGAGGACTTTCATACCATTCAAGGCATCTTTTCCTTTTCCTTTTTTTTTTTTTTTTTTTTTTTTTTTTTTTTTTTTTTTTTTTTTTTTTTTTTTTTTTTTGCTACATTCTTCATAAGTTGTTGCCACGATGACCGAGCAGCCAACATGGCATCCGGATCAAGCTAGCAAACTAGACGGTCTTTTGTAGTGTACGCATGCTTGGTATAAATAAAAACACTGTTCCAGAAATGACAAAATCTGCATTTTTACGCGTTTTGGCCGCTTACGGTGCACGTGTCACGTGACCACCGATACTTTGAGTGCCAATTGCTCGTGGGCCAGGCGGTCGCGCAAGCTCAAATTTCATTTTTGCAATATTAAGCTATACTTGCATGCACCTGCTCAATTTCATGGAGATTGGAGCAAGTTAATTTTTTTCGCGAAAAAAAGCCGGCCACCCAATCCAAATGTCCTTGACAAAAAGTCATGAGCTGACGTGCAACTTTTTTTCTCGTCGCCTACGCAATGAATTGAACACTGCCAAAAGAAAATCGCCCCAAAATCTGTTGTGCGCGCCGTCAACCTGCCGCAGTTTCCTTTTGCTCTCTGTTGATTTTTAGACGCATTGTTGTGCTTGGGAAAGCCATTGACACAGTAATGGCGATCATGAGAGAAAAGGGGTTAATATCGCCTTGATGCTGATGCTGCTGCCCGGGTGATCTTTACTGCATCCGGTGCATCTGCTAATGATGGCGCTGTTAGTAGGCGGCAGGTGGTCGTGTTACCGATATACATGCATAAAATTGCTGCTGGGTAAGAAGTGTGCGCCGCTGCTGTTGATGACGACGTTGTAGCGTCAGGAGGAAGACGCAGAAATCATCCATGCTGTTGCTGCTACGACATCACAGGAAAATTAGCAAAGTATAATTTAAAACAAGTGAGAGAAAAAATGACAGGAGTGCTAAAAAAAAAAAAAAAAAAGATAGGGCGATCAGCTGCATGATATGATAGGGAGGTGCTCACTGTAAATGGAGGACGCATATGTGTGTTCCACCTATTTTTTCTTCCCTCTCTCATACGTTTCTCCTTACCTGTCACCTCTATTTTCTTGTCATAGCTTCTTTTTCTCGCTCCCTTTTTACGGAGAGGTGACAAAAAAAAAAAAAAAAGTGGGGTTGTCAGCTGCATGATAGGGAGGTGCTCACGGTAAAGTGAGCACGCATAAATACGCGCGTTGCCACTTTTTTTCTTCCTTCTTTCATCCCTATCGCCCATATTTTCTTGTTTATCTCGTTCCCTTATGAAACTTGTGTCGGCTGTGTTGTTATTGTGCGCCCTGACTACTGTGGTTAATGCTGCTGGCTATGCTTGGTGTAAGAAAAGCACGGAACCATCGAGTGGATGCTATTCTGGCCTACCGAATGGTGCCTGCGGGTCTTTTCAAGATTGTAACTGGGTAGGCACCAACTGCGGACTCTGCAAAGACCCCACGCCAGTCTTCAAACGTTGGTGCACTGGTCCTGGAATAGTTCAGGGTAGTTCGGATCATTTTAAATACTCATCTGACTGCACCTCCTTCACTAACATGTAAATGATGGTTTAAAACACTGCACGTTATACTCTTTCTTTTGCTTCTCATTTATATGTACCCAGCACTGTCCCACACTCTTGTCGCTCTTGAATGACCCACTTCGCTTGCTCTTCTACTTGGGGCTTTGTTAGTGGCCACCCCCCTTGACACTCCTCCTCTAAATAAAGGAAGAAAAAGGAGATTCATCTTCTTTTTTTTTGTCAGTGTGTACGATATTTATTGCAGTAGATCCTCGCTATAACGTCATTCAAAATTTTTTGAACCTGATCAATGACGTTATAAAAATCACTGCAAAATGACGTATACCATTATGCACCGCTCGGCGCGCCAATTATGTACTATATCGATGTATTCGTAGACCATTTTTTGCTCTTCGACTTGACTGCGGAGTCTGAAATTTTGCATAATAATTAATTAATAGGTGCAAAACCTAAAATCAAATCTAACTTTCCAAATATGGTAATAAAATTTTGAGTTGCAAACAATATACTTTGTGTACTAATGTTTGTAATTTTTCACTTTTCTTGCATGATTTGATTTTACAGCAATGAGCTTATTTTAATATTAAAATGTATTTGAGACCGGATAAAATTATAAATAAAAATGATTTAAAATAAGGCTGTCATTGATTGTTGAGCCGGAAAACAATGGGTCTCAATGGTGATGAAGAGATGCCTCTAACACAATCCCAGATTCTTGTGCGCGCCAAATTGGGGAGGGCATAGAAATTTTGATTGATATAATTACCAAGGCTCATATGATAATTGAGGGCATCTTGAAGTCTGCCAGTTTCTTGCATGTAAGATTTCATGATCACAATGTAGGCAGTGCGAGTTTGAATGTGATTGAAGTCAGCAAAAGCAGTGGATCTGAAGAAATCGTCAATAAGCAGACCAGGACGCAGAAAGCAAAATTTGAGCATTTGGCTGCTCAGATCTCGGCGAATTTGCACGTATTTTCCATCGGGCTACAGTGTGCAACATACCACCATTTAAAAAAACAATATGGTACTGAGTCATTTGAGTTCTGACAAACACTAAAATTGATTTGCTTACAAAAACATTGCGAAACAAAGTACCGGGCTTTTCAAAGAGCTTGGAGTCAGGGACCAAAGTTAAATGTCGACCTTCAATAACTACTGTCAATGCGGGGACAGCGTCTTGAGGAATCTCAGCCCAAATTTCTTGAAAGTAAGAGTCCAACAAGGTTTTTGTAAAATCGTCGCAGAGACCAACTTGACGCCACTTGCGAATCACACCAAGAAAAAAATCGTTTTCACCAATAGAATCAACAGGAGTAAATTCAGATCGCTTGATTCTGGTAGCATAATCTTCGAACACTGGAGGCAAATTCTCGGCTATCACGCGTTCTTCATCACTTGCTTGATGTGCTTGGCCATGAGGAATCACGTGCTCCAAACGGAGAGGACCAGCTGCTGCTGTGTCCAAGCCTAGCGAAGCCAAAAAATGACCAAATTCACTCAAATTCACAGGGTAAGTAGTGACATTGGTGTCCATGGAGGCAATCTGAATGCGAGTATTTTGATAAATGCGATCTAAATACCGCTCCCCAACTGTCTCCAAGCACCGCAGTGAGTTTCCATCGAGCTTCAAAAGATCAAAATTGAACCAAAGGTCACCATGCGCGGATCGAGAGGAGCGTACAAGTCGATCAATTGCAGTCCAGCCGGGTGCAATCAACTGCCTCGACAAAACCACAGACGCCAGGTAGGCAATGCTGGCCACACCGGTTGCATGATACATCGAAAGAGGACGCCTTGGGACTGTTTGCAGGCGAAGATTGAAGGCGGCTCGATAAAGACAAAAGAACATGAAATATAAATACTGGAAAATCTGGTCGGTCCCGGCGTAAATCAGATGGCGTCGTGTGTCCCTATGATATCACAAATAAAGAATATCATAAAGTACAGTAGTTGTAAGACTAATTACTGTACTGTATAGTATGATAACAACAATAGATTTGTGAAAGCTTACAGCATTTTCTCGATAATTTCGGACAAGTCAGCAGTTCCAGCACACAAACGAACTTCAACCCGAGCAGGGTAATCGCGGCCAGAGGTGGAGACTTCTTGACAAGTGCGCATCGATTTTTTCTGCAAAAATAGCATTGTAAGAAAACAAAATGATGTGTCATGAACGTTAAAAAAGTGAATACTGTAATGACTAGGACTTACAAAAAAAGAACGAGCAGACTTGGAGAGCCTTGCCAATTCACCAACTTTTACAGAGCCAGTGTACGACGACCTCAGGTGGCCAAAGGGTTCTTTGGTAGTGTGGTAAAACATAATTTTATGTAAACCGCGATCACCAACGTCCGACAAAGTGGCATCGTAAGTCATACTCGCCACAGAGCGCCAACCAGCAAAATAGAACATCTTGTAGCGAGACTTAACAATCGGGTGACTGAGAAACGGAGACAGTAAGTCCAAATGAGGACAACCACCTCGTATAGCCAATTGTTCCATATTCGTAATTTTCCAAAGACATGTCGAACCATGCATTCCAGACCAAAGCTTGAGAGCCAAATCGAAGTGTACATCCCGCATAGAATGGTGAAATTCAATTAGCCGTACCTCTACTTTTTTTTGGGGACTTTGCAAAAATTTAGTGATTTTCTCTCCCTTCTTATACCCATGATTCTTTGGATGCCCTTGGTTGTTTATTGTGTTGGCCTTGGTGCCCTTGGGTGTTTCCCTGGTCTGCTTGTCCATTGGCTTTTAACTCGGAGGCTGCCCAAGCACTATCAATTGAACCCCAAT